>VYZM01002857.1:177911-217410 GCA_013398915.1 Dromas ardeola
TTTTTTTTTTTTTTTTTGCTTTGACTTTAACAAATTAAAGGGTTCTTTAGTTATTATTTTCCTTTATGATAACCAAGATAACTCTTCAATACCTGTTTTCCTTTTTGATAACTGAGACAGCTTGAGCTCTGTTTTTCCAGACACTGAATCATTTCTGTTACACTCTTCTGCACCTTCTGCAGTTTTTCAGTACCTTCGTTTGCGATGAGGACAATAGAACTATGAATGCTAAAAAAAAAATCATTCTTTTTAACAGTCAGAACAATTAAACATAGGAAAAATATTTTACTGAAGACATGGTACAAAGAGTTCGTAGTCACTGCCCTGTTCCTCCTTATTTTGACCTGGTTTATGCAAGAGCTGCGCTGTTTTTTAGCTATAATGTTCTCAGGATCCATCATGGCTTGAGCATTCTAACCAACAGGTCATAGTGATAGTAATATAAAACCTGGATATGGACAAGTCCTTAAATGGAGTTTGTAGAAGAAAATCCTGAAAAAAGAAACACTCCCTACGAACTCTAGTGTGTACTTCTACTGTTTGCTTTACATAAACAAAAACTTTAAAACCCATTAGACCTGAAGGGGAAAAGAAAGAAGGAATTTTAACATCTTGTGGTTTGAGATTGAGGAAAGTAAAGCAAATCGAATTGCTTATTACCCTAATGAGCATACGAAGACTGCAAGCAGAGGCCGAGCTCCAATGAGCTGCTATGCAAACATTGGTTTAGATAGAAGTGTACCCCATGAAGAGTAATTCATAAGCATTGTGTTTTTCTCATTTATTAAAGAAAACATAGTACGTTTTTAAAGAACAGTATTAAAAACTAGTCAAAAATCACTTGTTATTCAAAAGATAATTTCAGTCTCCCGTGTGTCTCAGCTAAGTTCATAGCCTGTTATCTTCCTCCTTTGTTTATGTGTGCAATATTTACCCATTGCACTATTATTGGATTTACTTTCCTGCTGGCTTTGTCAGGCAGTCTAGCCTTGAGGCAGCATCACTAAAAGGAATGTGGGGGGTTATGGAGAGCGGTCAGCTGCACACGAACTCCCTGTGCAGCTCACGGGCAATAGGACTGAGGCAGTACATTGGTGAATTAACAGGAAAATATATCGTGTTTGCATTGGGAAGCTTTGCTATCTCCAGTTTCAGCACAAATGCAACTACTGCTAAAATACTGTATTTGTTTTGATGTCTACAGATAAAGATATTGATAGTTTTTTGGGGGGAAAGAAGGGTTGGAGAGGCTACGAGAGCTATAAAAGGATTGAAAACAGTCTTGAGCAAAGAAAAAGTTACTGAGTGACTGAACTGGGCTCTAGGCACCCACCTGGGAACACAGATTTGGTAACTAAGGGTTGCTTGGTCCAAAGTGACTGAAGCGGGGAGTGAGCGAGCAGCCGCGTAGTCCTGGTTACTGCCTGGGGTTCAACCATGGCAACGTTTATTTAGGTAACTTACTAAAAATTGTGCTGGATCTTCTGTTATAGCCAATTACTACATCAAGATTGGTTAGTTTTTCTAAATCACACGTGTACATAGTTCAAACGATAAGTAATGAGGAAAATTTATATGTTCTGTCTTAAGGAAACAGAGATGATGTCAGTGGTTCAGTCTAACATTTCAATACATTTCTTTAAATCATGTTTTCCCAGTAGTGTTGAGAGCAGCACCCTTTTTTCTTAAGGCATATTCACTAGCAGTCAAAGAAAAACTTAAGGCAGTCAGGTTTCAAATAAGAGAAATTTTGCAAAGTTATGACAGCAGCTATGTGAATCAGCCTACTGACCGCATTTCTTGTCTTTCAGGCTTGCGGTCTCTTGGGATGACTATCGCACAGTGCTACGAGGAGGTTGGCCTTTTGCTGCTTTTCCTCTCTGTAGGAATCTCTATATTTTCCACCGTGGAGTACTTTGTGGAGCAAGGCGTGCCAGGCACAACTTTCACAAGCGTACCTGGTGCTTGGTGGTGGGCAACAACTTCCATGACAACTGTTGGTTATGGTGACATTAGACCAGACACTACCATTGGTAAGGTAGTGGCCTTTATGTGTATACTATCAGGAATACTGGTTTTGGCGTTGCCAATAGCTATAATAAATGACCGTTTTTCTGCCTGTTACTTTACACTGAAGATAAAAGAAGCTGCTCTTCGGCAGCGTGAAGCTTTAAAGAAACTCACGAAGAACTCGTCCAGCGATTCAAATATCAATGTTAATTTGCGAGACATATATGCACGCAGTGTCATGGACATGTTACGGTTAAAAAGCAGAGAGAGAGCAAGTACAAGGAGCAGTGGAGCAGATGATTTTTGGTTTTGACTTTTAAGTTATTTAGCCTTGTATAGCAAATAGACTACTTCAAAAATGTAGTATTAAGCATCTCTTTTTTTATTATTTGCCCCATAGTGTATTTGCTTTTCCAGCTGGAGTTTTACTGACTTGAATAGACTGAGATAATTATTGTATACAAAAGGCAGAATTCATAATATGGAGTCTCTCAAGGAGCTCTGAAACCTGCTTCCAGAGCTGGATCGTGGTGGGTCAGATGGGAAATAATGGGTCCATCAAAGTAAAACAGTGATGCAAACACTTGCCTATGAATCTTATGTCGTTGCTAATGTATAATAATAAAGTCTTAGTGAAAATTGCCACAGTGTTTTGAATTTTGAAGATCTATAAGATTTGGGTTTGCATTGAAAGAACAAAAGTCAAAGACATTAAGAAAAACTGAAGAGGGAAGTCTAAAGAAGTGAAATGTTGAATAAATTTAGGATGACGTTCCTATAAGAAGCTTCATCCTGACCGCCTTTCTTATCCCCATCTTCTGCTCCATTTTCATGAAAAAGAGGTTACTAAACCCTGGAGGGGGGAGAATTTCCTCATTTGAAGAGAAGCAAAGGGCTCCCAGACACATTGTGGGTATCGGGAGATAGGTGAAAGTATTAGGCAGATGCGAGATCTCCAGCAAAGTATAAAATAGTAATGAAATAGGCGTCGTAATGTAGAGCATCCTCTGAAGTTGCTCTAGAAGTTGCAGGAGCTAATACAGCCTTTCCACCATAGAAGTAATTTACAAACTTAGTTTGAACTCTGCCTTCTTTTTGTGTTTTGATTCCCATGACTTAGTTGTGTAGCTAAGCAGTTTTTGTGCTCAAGAAATCACTGGTGGATACCGGAAAAAAAAAAGAAATGGTAAAAGATAAGCTACTCATTTCTCTATGTCCCATTAAAATCAGGTATTCCAAGTGGGCCGGATTTTTTAAAAAAATAGTAATCTTCACTGACCCATTATTAGCAAAATCCTTCATCAAAGTGTTTTGTTCCAAAGGAAAAAAGAGCAGTTGTTGGACCACATGCTTAGTCTAATGCAATAATCAAAGTACAAAATTAAAATAATCAAAGGTATATTCGGTAGAGTTTCCCACCACTCCAGTGGCCTAATATCATTCTTATCAAACAAAGCTTTTCTTTAATATAATTTCACTGTCCTAGATTATGACACTGCCACAGTATGCATATAATTCATCTAGTAGGTTAATAGAAAAAAAATCACAAACCTCTCTCATTTCACATTTCTTTTGGGCAATATAAGTACAGACAATATTTACATTTGACATTAATTCAACATACTCACTAAAAAGAAACACCTTTTAACTGTGGATTATTTAGTTTTATAAGGCATTTATGTATATAGAAGGCTTAAACTGCCTTTGAGGATATATGAACGCGTGAAATAACCTGCTTTTAATAAAAATTGAATAATACTTGTTTTGAAACAAGTGTCTTTTCCTCTTATTCCCTATAAATGGTGGTACAAATATAATACAGCAGCCAAAATTTTCAAGGGCTCCAACGCTGATGCAAACTGAGCAGCATTTCATTTCAGCATGAAACTTCTGAATTGCCAGCTGGCATCGGTCAGCATTTGGATTTGGGACCAATGCAGCAAGTGCAGCTGTCACCAGGGTCAGAAGGAAGCCAAGGGAAAACACCGGACACCAAAAGAGTGCGTCTTGCTCTACCAGAAATTCATAGGTGTGAAAATTCATAGGTTAGCCTCACGGTCTGTATTACACCGAGACCAAACTGTGTTATCACAGTGTTCCCCTCTGCCCAGCTGCTCTATGAATCCATCACAAAACTCTCGTAGATGTCCAGGAGACAAAATTAATTCTGCAGGGGAGGTTTGATGGAGCCCACTCTGGGTTATTATTTCATAGCTCCTTGGAGCAGGAAGTCTCTCAGGCTGCACAAATTGTACAGGCTGTTTCTCATTCAAAAGTCATTCTAATTATAGAGAATTAGGAAGAAGCTTCCATTGTGGGAAGGCTGTTTTGTAATGTCTTTTGTGCTTTCTTGTACAGCATCTGATCTCTGTTTGAGAAAGGAAATGCAGTTAGATAGCTGATTGTTTCTCTTTAGGGAAAGGTTGCTTTTATTGCAGCCTGTGCTTTTTATGAAGGACTCAAACGAATGAGAGAAATGTTCTGGGATGTATCAGTTGATTCACTCCTTTCAGCAGCTCTGGAGATAAAGTTTCCTAGAAATGCTCATGGGGAAACGTGGCTGAGAATTTATCCACTAGCTGCTTTGTCTTCTATTTTCAGACCTCTTGATGTTAAATTCAAAGTCTCCCAAGAAGTGTTTACCAATCATGTTGTTTATGCAGCAAGGTTCATTATCACATTATGGGCTGAGACTAGGAAATCATTTCGTAGATGAAGGTCAGTTCTGCTTTCACATCCTACATATGGAAGAACCAGAGCATTGGTACTGAGCAACAAACAGTGCAGGACATTAGAACTCTAAAACATGAAGCTATGCCATGTACTTACTACCACAGATTTGGAAAATCCCTCAGTCACCACCAAGGCACCAAATTAAGGATGTTACCATGCTATCTTTAGAATATCACACTGAAGATAAGAAACTACCTCTTGTCCTCACATCTGTTCTTCCACTTCTGTCCCACAGCAGACTTGGCAGAAAGGATCATGTGTTAGAACATCAGTAACATTGGCTGGAAATTCAGCGTTTTAGCTTAAAACACCAAGTAGTTTCAAAAACTGATATCAAAAACTGAGTGTAGCGGCAATACTTAGAGCAAGCCCACATTAATCTTGGTTCCCTGGTCCAGTAATCAATAATAGTGAAAATGCAGTGACATAGACTACAGGGCAAACTAATAGTCTGAAAAATCTTGCATATTTGTTTGTAGATGCTTCGGAGCAGATTGTAGTTGGGGACAGTGTGGTCCAAACCCACCAGAACTTTTTAAACATCACCAAAATTGTTCTTTGCCATTCCTACTTTGAAGAAAGCCAACAGCCTCCTAAGGCACATCAGGCAGACCATTGCCAACATGTCAAGGGAGATGGTCCTGCTCCTCTGCCCAGCCCTGATGAGACACATCTGGGTGATGTGTCCAATGCTGGACTCCCCAGTAGAAGAAATACAGGGACATACAGGAGATAGTCCAGCGAAATACTGGAGTGCCAGGTTGCAGAGACCACCACATCAGGGAACCCCCGTGTCCAGGAGAGGTGGGTCTGCTAGTAGCTATGGGGGGATTTCACTTCCGGGGTAAGTTACAGAAAGGTATTTAGAAAATTGTGTTTACTAATATTTTACAAGTGTTTAAGATTGTGATTTACCTGTTGTATTACTGATATTGATCCTGAATGCATAGTTCACTGGTCACTGGTTAATTATGTGGTGTTAGTAAGTCAATAAACCACTTCAATCTTGATTTGATATAAACTATGTAAATTGGGCAACTTCCCCCCATGACAGGAGTTTTGCTACCAACTTTGAGCTTGTGGGATTGCTGCATGGCAAGTCTGGCAAATCGGGTTGAGCACAAAAAAGACCAAAAAGGAAAGGAGAAAGTCATGAGGTCTTTTACAAGGTAATGCCCTTTTTTTGTTGTTTTCTGACATAACAAAGTATTCTCATCTTGTTACAATTATTTTGGTAATGAGTGCTGTTCTCATTTTCTACAGTATTGTCCTCTCAACCTCCATTAAGGTATACAGGCATACGCACAGCTCTACCAGAACATACTCTGTTGAGATTCCCACCATCTAGACTGCACAAGAGGAGCTGTTGCTGATGCCTCCACTACTTAGTTGTCTGTGCTTGGCTCACATAGTCTCACTGCAGAAAGGGTAGGGCAGCACAGACTGTAGTCACACCTCTGGTTGCAGATAAGGGGCTTCCAGGTCTCTGGGCTCTTGAAAACATCATTCGCTATAGAGGAGGGCTGGAGTCAAAAATCTCTCTGGGACTGAGATGCATTTTTCAGTTATAACTCTTGTCAATTAGGGGTTTGGGGAGTTTCAACGAGTCCTGTAATCATTACAGCTTTGCCTTTTATTTAAACACAAATACTAGAAAACACATACTTCTCCAAACAAACGCAGAGCTGCCACACACTCACTGTTTGTAGGAGTGTGATGAGACATTTAAGTTCGGTGTAAAAAGTGTGCTTGACCTGTTGAGTAGTCAGTAACTGAAGCCATTCTTTCAGAAGATGGATTGTCATGAAAGACTAAGCCGAGTAGTTGGGTTATAATTAACGTTTTTGTTGGTTTTGATATACGAAATAGAATCTTTTCTGACAAAACCCTGACTCCGATGTATAGGACTGGTGCTTCTACTAGAGGATGGCACTATCAGCAGGAGGGAGAGCAGAGCCCATTTTGCATGTGCCTCTCACAGGCGTGCTTGAAAAACATAAGCATACGTACACACCCCTTCTCACAGAAAAACAGGAGGGAAATTTGGTGCTGGTGGGTATTGCAGACTGTCCTGTTAGAGGATTTCAATGTGAAACAAAAAAAATCTGGATTAACAACAAAGCCAATTTAAAGGTATTTGGGGCACTATTATCTGTTTTACTTATGCTAAGTTTCTGCTCTGCAGACATCAGCAACCCCTTTAGCTGGATGAAGAAAAGGAAAGGATCTCACCTAATGTCACAACAGTGACCCTGATACAAGCCCATACAAACATCAGTTGCTCCCAGTCTGTCTCAGACCCCCAAGAAGTTGCCTGTGAGATGGACTTATCCCAAAGAGCGAGAAACTCAGAACAGCCTGAAATTAGGTTGGGTCTTTTAAAAAGTCCAGTTGTGTTCATCTAATTAAAGTTATGTACAAATACCTATTATGATGTGAGAAAGCCATGACTTTGTAACAGCTTCTGAAAATGAAATCATCTTCCTTGTCAAGCAAAGAAAGATTCCTGCAGATGTAAGATTTTTCTCTCATTATACCTAGCTTTTAACAGCTTTTAATAAAACTAAAAGTGCTTGTAACTCATGTAGTATTCCTGTGCAGCCCTGTAAGCTGATACACGCGTTTCGTTTCAATGGCTTGACTCAGAAAGGCAATTCTGTTTCCATCTCTTTGCAGCAGAGATAGATCCTGGGAAATGGCTGAAGTGTGCGTGACTCTTCACTACCTAACACATGAACCTGTTTCTCAGGAAAGCTTGGAAGACAATTCATAACGGCCTCTTGCAATTGCCATAAAAACAAGCACAGTGAATTGACTTGTCCTAAACGCATTTTTTCAACACAACTGAAAAAGGTAGTTGGCTTGGAAATGGTTAAAAGTTAACTAATGATGTCACTTTTTACAGCTGGCCCTGTGTTACAGATTTCTGAGTTGTAACTTTCAGCCTGAGGGGTGAAATGTATTATGCAATCCAACCATGTTGAATTATGGAAAAATATTCCAAGATGAACATGTCCCTGCTGAAGAACTGCTGTCCAGTGAAGCAACATTCATAAACTCATAGCTCTTTTGTCCTAAACTACCAACATCATTACAGCCTTTAGAGCATGATGTCAGAAACTGCCGGAGTTATGGGCTCCATGGGATCCCTCCATAGCTTTTGCGATGTGTGTTAGATGCTGTAGTGATAAAGCTATTACTACTGAAGTCCTAAACAGTCAGATGAAGCCATTATTAATGCTGAGTGTATAAGAAGAAAAATAATGAATGTACAACAGGAAATAGAAAATTAATTTAAATTTAAATTCATTTTAATTTAAAATAGGAAATAAACATTCTTCAGCTGAGATTTACCAGTGACTTTTTGTGACCGACCTTGTGTGTTTTAATTCTCATATCTTCTCATAAGAAATGAAGAACTCATAGTTCAGTGCAGAGGAAGAAATTATTTTCATCTCACTAACTGACATGCATCATATGTCCATGCCAAAAATTAGATCACATACTAATAATTCATACCTCATCCTAGCCATTCAGCCCTGTATGTCAGACATACCTCTGCCCTGAACCATGCGTAAGCATGTGGCTTTATATTTGCGTTGTTCTTCTATAGATCAACACCAAAATTTTTTTTGTAAGAAGTAAACTTCAAGTTAAAGGAAAAAGATCAGGTTTAATCTATTTCCAGTTCCTGCTATTTGTTTTTTCTGCTGTCAGTCTTCATTTAACCCTCCCATCTTCTCTTCCTGGCAGGAACTGCTGAATAACAGATGGAAGAATTGCCAATCACAGTCTTTCAGTGTCAAAATGTAGACAAACCTACCCCGTAAACCTGTGTTCTGTTTTCCTGTATTAGAAACAAAATCCAAGTCAAAAGAAACAAGTGTGGTGTTTCTCTCACAGCTACAAGGACCGCATTGATTAGGAACCAACACCGCAATTTTCCAAATTACTGGAAGCTATATGCTTACAGTTGGTCAAAACCGACCTGTCACGTAACACATCTATTTATATCACTAGGAAACCAGACTTCAATAACAAATAAAGAAGGAATACATTCTGAGAAAATATCTATCTTCTGAGTTTAGAGAGTTAATATAATTTGTACTGCAAACATGCCCAAGAGTCAAGATCCCATTGTGCAAGTGTTGCACTAAATCAAAATGCAGTCCTTTCCTAAAGACCCTTCCATCCAAATGTGTAGGACAAAACAAACCCTATATTCAATTTGACAGTGTAAAGGAGCAAAGCTTGTCCAAAAAACCTTCATATGGGTTTTTTTGTAGGAATAATGCAACCTGTTTCCCATGGCAAATCTACTGATGGAACGGAATTACACCAGGATGAATATGGCCCACTTTCCAGCAAACGCTCCTTAAAAGAGGCTTTGTTGTGTGAAAGCTGGGTATGTGGTTGGGCCACAAAAGGGACCAAACCCAACATTCAAATTATGGCCTCTGTTACGCAGACTGCCTCCTTCCATATGGAGATGAATCCATTTGCTTATGCCAAGCATCACAATGGAAATACTGGCAGAGTGAGCTAACAAAATGCCACTGGCCATCATTATAATACAGAGGCTACATTATGCTGCAAATGCTCCCATCAGCTGTCCAGCAGGAGACTTCATTAGAACAGATGTGGCAATACACATGCCAACAAAAAAAAAAAAATCAAAAGGGAAAGCTCTTGTCCTCACCTATCACCAGGATTTCAGTCTGGTTCAGAGCTAGTGCTTTTCACTATCAATTATTTAATGTTCTTACAGTTCAACACTAGAGTAAGCAAAATATGTAGTGCAAAAATGACGGGTGTTATTTTTGCAGTATCTTTCTGTATCAAGAATGTCACTTCCTGATGACAATTCAGTACTTCAGTAATCATTGCTTACATTCCTATCGCATACATCATCACAAACTGCAACCTATCTCCAGCTGGTGGATCAAGACTGTTTCGTTTATTTGTGGTATGCTTTCGTTCCCATTATCTTTTCAGTTTCTTAAGATCAAGTGTGCAATTCTCACATGCATTTTTTTCATAAGTCTCAGATCAGAGCTACATTTGCCAGAGACATGGTCCTTTAGATGATTCATGATGTTGAATCAACAATGATTGATTCAATGATGTTGTCTGTGGTGCGGGCACTAGTAATACCAGTAATAAGTAGGAGAACAGAGTACAGGTGCAATAACAGGACAAAAAGTTGCACAAGTGCCTGTTTCACAAGTACAAGATGCTATATGGGATGCAGTAAGCCACAGCTTTTCACATGGCACCCTGAAACCCAAGTCCAGCCTGTGAGGCAAAACTACGTGGTCACTAAATGAGCCCAGTGAAATGCAGACCCACAAGGTGCACAGGCAGAAGGAGCAGCTGTACACATCCTCAGCTCACTCTCCAGCCTGACGATTTCTCATATTTTTCCCAACCAGCCCCCCAAAACTGTGGAAGAGGCCCCAGTAGGCCAACTGCGCCTGGGAGGATGTATTCAATGCCACTGAACTTGCCCAGGGAACACATATTCTAGAATTGGAATGTGCTGAGTGATAAAGCATTATTTGCACATTCGATTCTAGCCAGTGCAACATGCTTTTTTCCAGACAGTGTCATTTCCTCACCTAACTTTCCTGTGTAGAGGTGTTCAATTAACAAGGTAAAATATAATCTGATAATTAAAGGGAATATTTTAGCAAAGACAATTAGGAATCTAAGTAAAGCAGGCAAGCTGAAAATACATGACAGTTTCCTAATGGTAAAAAAGCAAATCTTAAAAGACTGATTTACAGTTTAAACCTGGGCAAAGAAAGGCAGAAAAGTCAGAAACCTGTAGAAGGGATAAGTCCAGAATATGAGATCCAGTTTCAGATACAAAATATTTCCAACCACATGGCATATGGCAACTCCCATGCAAACTACTAACTGTTTTGAAATGCACCTCATCCTGTACCCTGGGCAAGGATTAGAAATTTGTCATGTAGGATTCTTGCTTCCCAGGTTAGGTTTGTAAAACCGAACACTTAAAATTTTTAATAGATGTGGACAAGATCTGCCCGTGAGTAAGGAAAAACACACTGTAGCTGGGTGTATACCTTCCTTGTGGAAACTGAATAGTTAGTAATCCTTCACACTCCAAAAAATCTTTTTTTTCCTTTTTGGAATAAAAAGATCTGAAGCATTTGTTTAAAACGCAAAACAGCTGAACACTCATAGCATTGCAGAATCAGGTTAATGCTCTGCCAGGTTCACCGCCCCCATTCCTACCCCAGCATACACAGCACAAACAGGCTATTTTCCAGGGAAAGGCTCCTGAAAAACATTGCAGACGTTGTAGAAATAATATTTTAGGTTTCTTGCTGCTCACTTGGGACAAATTTCACATCAGGGCAAAGGTTATATGGTACACTCGCACCAGCACATCTGGGAAGTGCTAGTATCTGCAGCACTGTCCCAGCATTACGATTAGAGCATGAGTGAAAAAGAAAACAAATAATCACATTAGTGAACCAGATGATTTTTTTCTGACCTGAGCATAACACAGTGCAATCCAGACAAAAAGGACAGGGAAACCATAAGAGAGCGGCAATTAACTTGCTCCATTAGTTCCACTCCTCATCTCCAGCAACCAAACTAAGGGAAGGATTGTAGCATGTAAAATAAATCTCCCACGATGATTCAAGCTATACAAAAATTGAACCGGTCAGCACTGGTGCTCAAAACAGCTTTGAAGCAGCAGCACTTAACTGCTGCAAGTGGCCTAAATCAATGGGTTGCACTGACTAGCAGAATGCCTAGCAGGAAGGTTTATATCCCTTCTAGCAGCTGCAGTGAGATTTCAGAGCTGACACCCAGACCTGAGACAGTGAGTCAGTGCTGGGATGCTGAGGAAGGTATCATTGCTGATGGACCTGGGTTTCTGACTCAACATAGTCTGTTGATCCTTACTTTCTGGGGTTTCTGGAGTCACACCAAACCCTGGCTCAAGAAGAGGAGCTGCAGGTTTGTGACTTGTTGAGGGCCCTCTATATACAGACAGACGCCTCTCAGGACTCCTCCAGGGCCCTGCAAGGAGGGGAAGCTCTCCAGCTCCCACCTGTGCAGCTGCAGGGCAGGAGCAGCCATGCCCATCACCACCTGATTGAGCTGTTTCTTGTGGTTTTTATTTTATTTTATTTTTTATTTTTTATTCTGTAACCTGGAATCAGTTTCTCTCCTCTACACAGAAAGGCAATGCTGGAGACTTTCTATGGGTCTGTTCCTATTGTGTTGGGCTGTGTGCTCAGAAAACTATAGAGGATTTTGTAAACAAGCAATTAAAAGCTGCTTGAAAACCAGTTCTGCTGCCGGAAGGATTCAGTCTCAATTGCAGTATTCATATGATGCTATCACTACAGCAACCAAGCCTATAAACAATAGTGGTGGTCACAGAGAACACATCAGTACTTGGTTTAGCGATTAGAAACAAAACCCTTGTCAGACTCTATTTCTTTCCTGCCATTGCAGGCTTCCTGATGGAAATGCTATTTCAAGGGCTTTGGTCTGAAGTATAAGTACATTAGTCTTTTTCTGACATAAGATCTCAGAAGAAGGTTAAGCTGCAATGCTCCATCAGGTCATCTGGGCTGCTTCTACTTTACATTTCATTGTTATGCTCTGACACGGTACTCATGCGTTACCAATGCATACCTGCCACCACAATGACAACACATTTATTAATGCACGTGGGTCCTGTTCCTTCTGAAGTAATACAAATCTATCATCTAATTCTGATACCTACAGAGTGGGATCAATCTTCTGAGTTCCTCATGAAAGCCTTCTGCTTTCTGCAGAAGAAGCCTTTCTGCAAGGGAATTCTGCAAACTCCTTGTTTTATAATGCTGTACAGAAATATTTAACTCACCTGCACCCTAAAAATCAGATAAACCTAAAGAGGTGATCTTTGTAGAGCAAAATTACTAAATGCAGAATAATATGCCCAATATTTGCTTAGTAACTTAGAACAAAGAGTTATTTTGGCATTGTCTCCTGCAGGGCATTGATATGCCTGAGGCAGCTACATAGTACTGATGCAAAAGCCTCAAAATGTTGAGGGTCTAATCTGTTGCCTTAAAACTCACAGTAAAACTCCCACTATGGATATTACAACCAGGAGTGAGAGACATCTAACCTAACCCTAGATAAGCACAGTGTAGAAAACCTTACAGTGAAACAGGTCATCTTAATGTCTCTTTGCAGTAATTTCATCTAAAATAGGATGTCTAAAAAAGAATCGTCTATTACTCTCCACTGGCTGAAGGAACCTTTAAAGTGACGAGCTCTGATTTAGACACTTACATCTTAGAACTCAAAATCATGGAGAGATGAATCATTCCTCTTGAGCCCTTTTTGGTGCCAGCAAGTTTATTGAATAAGCATTCAACACACAGATTTCAGGAAAGTTCTTCTCTCTGGATCCAGATAGGACTGTTTTGATTCAAGCTAATCAGGCTGCAGCTGGAGAGCTATGCACGACCTGGGTGATGATCCTTTCTGGGAAGATTTATTGTATTGGAAATAATAAAAAAAAATATTTTCTCCTTCTTTTGCCCAGTGAATCAGTTGAAAATACTTCAGCTCTCTTGTGCTCCCCTCCATTAGCGAAAGTAAATCCAAAAATGAAATGCCTAAACTTTGTTGGAACGAATCTGGGCATAATTATTTTGTATGTCTTACAGGACATCTTTTTAACTCCAGTTCCATGTGGCTCATGTCCTCCAGATGGAGCTATTCATGGGATAAACCAGATAAAAATCTGAAAGGCTTAAAGAATGTAAAGAATTCAACAATGCAAACTTTGAGACCACCCAGAGGAAAACATGTCACCTCTGGATTGTTTGGGGACTAATGATTAAATAATTATGATCTTATTTCTTCAGTTTTGCTTGTTTTCTATGGCTATATAAACACACATCAGATAATCTTAAAAAGTTTGTGAAACTTGATGTTTTCATAAATTTTAGTTCTATTTCTTCCATAAATTCAAAAAAGTGAGTTATACATTAGCCATTTTACATCTTCCTCTCATAGAAGGGGAACAATACCATGTGCTTTGTGTGATCAGCTACAAGACATGAATCACAATTATTGAATCACTGAAGTGAGCATTTCACAAACAGCCTTGAGTCTGAAACTTATTTATGCAAAACTATTCCACAATTTCTTGTGAATAACAAATAGTTGAGAAAGATTAAAAACTCAGCTTTTTAATTGCAAATCAAATGCAAGGCTGCTTTAAAACTGAACATTAATTGTAATGATGAATTTGAGCAACGACATGAATCTACTGTGGGCTCCCTTCCAGCAGTAAAAAAGATATTATTATATTTTAACTGCAGGTTGTTTTTTTTTTCATGGTTTGCATGTTAAGCATGTTATTTTAAACACCTGTAAAAGACTGATCATACATACCTGATGTTCATTTTACTTGTAAGAATATACAATCTAGCAAGTTTAAGCAGCATCTGTTACACTTATATCTTACTAAAGGCCATCAGCTCAATAACAGAGACTCCTTTTAAATTATCTTTCATGTTTCATGTATGTGTGCCACAAACATAATTACTCTTTCTGATCTGAACAGTAAGCAAATGTGACATTCACACAATGACTTTAAAGTTGTCATTCTTAACTGAACAGGGGATGTGAACCGAAAAAGGAAGGATCACACTATAGAAATGCATGAAATAGTTAATTTGTATTTTTTAGCGACTCCTAACATAATTCCATTCCAGATGGCCGTGAGAGTGCAAATCTGTTCTGTTCTGTGAGGATATGGGTGTTATAATAGTCTCCAATGGATCACATTTATTTTTTAATGTTTTTTTCACAGAACAGTTTAACCATTTCAGTCAACTGCCGTTTGGTTTTATATGCTCAGTATAAAGCATTCATATAAGATATTGCGTGTCATTACTCTCCACAAAATGCCACACCATGGAGACGGTTCTAAACAAATGATTCCCTGACGGGGGCATTTCCTCTTAGAAGTTGATAAATTGGTTAGTCAACTTCACGGGAGATTTTATCTTAAAACCGGTCAGTTTAGGAAACAGACTCAATTACCATAGCCTTTTCCCATGTTTAACTCCTTCACTGGTGTTCCACCTAAAAAAGTATTTGTTTTCTATATCAGGACTCCAGTGTCTTCACACTTATCAAACCAAGAAAGCTTATGGATTACCTTTCCCTCACTCTGTGGTGCTGCTCAGTCCCCCTGGCTGTCAGGATCTCTGCAGCTTTACAACTGGGACGTTGGTGTGCCAGTCTGCACTTCAACTCTTGGTACCAAAGTCCTAGGTAAATCATAGTCAGGGGTAGATGAGTGTCTCTCATTGGTTTTCAGCCAGTTCTTTCATGTTTCAATGCAGAACAAAACTAAAGGTTGTGAGACCCTGAAGTTTACATTTTAAGGGGGGTACTGATTTTGACACACAGGCCCCAGCACTCTGCTCTGGGAATCTACACAGTCCCAAAACTGATCCCTCAGCACCCAGCACCGTAGGGAAAGGAATGCTGCTTTCAGAGGCTCTAAGAGTCAGTAGTTTCCTCCCAAACCTTCCTATGTGTCCTCTGTCCTAATTGATGGCACTTATTCTTTTAGGAAAGCCCTTTTCAACACAGGACATGGTTTTGCATGCCTCAGGAGCTTAATGAAGTATCACACAGTGGAATACATTTGATACAGCCTCTGGTCTACCTACTTCATTGTAAGAGCCAAGAATCTGACAAATACCTTATATATGTGTTGAAAGGGACAAAGAATAAATGAGAACTGTCACTACTCCTTCCAGTTAACTGCACCACACCCCTCAAAAACTATTTTTGAGGTTTCAAAACGTCTACATATTTTCCATCCTTCTTTTCTTTGTTTTATTGAGGTTTTGTATTTGTGTTGTAAGCTAGTGGTCCAAAACATACTTTAGATTTGCCCTCAAAAGGGATTTCTCTCATATAGGAAAGAAGAACTGCAGTTTCCATAGGAGTTTGTTCTGCTTTTGAACAGCATGTTAGAGACATAATTTTGTACTCCACTGTAAGGTAACCTGAAGAGTCTTCAAGAATACTAATTGGCTATTTCGTTTCAGCCTATTAGTGTTTGACATTGAAGACATTGAATTAACAGAATATCTATTCAAGCTAAAAACCAAAAAGAAAACTAGTTTGCTTTAAGATAACATCTTGCTCTGATACAAGGTGAATAATGATACTAAGACATGAATAAATGGGTCTGTAAGCACTGGAACTTGCAATCATGGTTTGTGTAAAAACAGAAAAGGTGGGAGTAGAAGACAGAGCTCCCGCGCCCTGGACCTGCTTAGTAATAGCTAAGAGCTATTACTTTCCAATAATTGTGATACAATTATATTTGGGTTTATTTTTAAATTTGCATTTTCTTCATCATTTTCTCAAATTTGCAACATTGCTTAAACATGTATGGATTTTTGTTTAGAAATTAAGCTGCCCATAATGACCAGGACACTAAAGGATTCAAGGATAATGTTCTCACTATACTGAAGCTTGAACAAGGAGATGGACTGTCAAAACAGTGAGAAATCTTGGGTCTCCTCTTAAATAAATTGAAAGAAGGAAAGCACAAACCCACCACCACTCAGCTCCCTGCTTAGGACTGTATAACTGTACTGTCAATTTTCATTATGAAATATCAAGCAACTTTAATAAGTTTCCTCTCATTAAAAAAAAACAACAAAACACTGAAAGTGGGTGGCTGGTACTGAAAATGTACCTGTCCTACACAGTTTATGCCATACTACTAAGGATCCTTCATCTCTCTTTAATGAAGTCTTTCAATTGATTTAAAGTGAATTAAATCTTATTATTAATGTTCAGCACATGTCTATGGCATAGCAGTTGTTTACACACTGAATAGTCTCATGTGCATGTGGCTGTACCTAGAATTCTGGTCTTGAGTCAGACATTGGTTTGAGTGCTACTTATTCCCTTATAAAGATGAATTCAGGTAGCAAATCTGACTCTCTGTAGCTGATGAGATAATTGACATTGATTTTTAAATAAGAATGTACAGAGCAAGTGGAAAGAAAAGTAGAGACATTTCTCTCAAGTACCAGTTGAAATTTCTAACATACTTCATTGCAAGGAGACCTGAGATATGTATTTAATATATTAAAAAAATACTGTATGTGGCTAGTATGGATGTAGTATATGCTTTAAAACTAGGTCAAAATGTTTTTGATAATGGGAATTGTAGGGCAATGTATTGTAACTAACAAACCAATTATTCTGCTTCTCTGCAACTTGTCATTTTGTTACACTTCAGAAAACACATTTACACTCTACTATCTGTTCATCCATTTCATTGCTAGGATGCTCAGATGCCTTCTAAAACACCAGTCATTGTTTACAGAAATAAAAGTGATGATTTCTGGTGGCTGCCAAGTGGCTAATTAACTACATAAGTATACCCCAATTTTTTTTGTCAAGGGTTTGTTTGTTTATTTTCGTATAATTACTTCTCAAATACTAATTTGAAAAGAAAAAATTCTCACTGTGGAGAAGAGTGTTCTCAGTATACCTTCAGAAATCTAAATGTAGTGTCCTTCCTCTGGGTTTATACCACTGCAGAAATGTATCTAAGGGATGAATGTATTATGTTGTGATCAGATAGGATCATGGAAAACGGTTATTGTGGAGAAGAAAATAATTCTTTCAGAATTCAATGTATCTGTTAGAAAGCCAGAGATGCTATAGAAGACTGATTAGAAGACCTGCTGCTGCATGAAGGGAACCATTTGCCTCTCCAGGGACATTAAGCAGCACCACACTGAGTAATATACCAGGGAACAGTAATTGATACGGGTGAAACATCAGTTCTTGCTGGACACGGTGTTAGAGTTGGTATTGGTGGAGTGTCCATCTCTGGAGACATTCAAAACCCGCCTGGACGCGTTCCTGTGCAACCTGCTCTGGGTGACCCTGCTCTGGCAGGGGGGTTGGACTAGGTGATCTCCAGAGGTCCCTTCCAGCCCCTGCAGTTCTGTGATTCTGTGTGATTCTGTGTGATTAACTCATATGACAGAGACATGATGAGTAGCCGGATTTCACTTTCCCGCATACAATATAATGTTATTTTAAATATGCAGGCAATGTGAGTTGGACTTTCTTGATAATGGCTTCAAATTATGTTTAAAGTTGTTTAAAATGGAGAAGAGGATTTACCTAATTAACTGAACATGTTTCTCAGCAAGGCATTCTGAAAAATGAGAACAGTTTTATGGAAAAAGAAAAATCTTCTTTTACTTGCGTACTCTGCTGAGCTCTTACCTTCTTTTCTTTAACTGAGGATGCATCTCTCATTCTCACCTCACAACACAAGCAGGCAAGTGCAACCAGTGGCAAACGTGGCAAACAGGAAAGATTAGAGAATAAGTATACTTAGATGTTATGGAAAAATCTTGCTATTCTGTTTTTTGCAAATGAATAGTGAGAAAGGGAAAAGCAGTGGGAAATAGCACTGAATAACTAGCAATGATTCAGCAGCAGTGAGGAGCTATTCTCATAAGTTAGAAATTGTGATATATTAATCAGAAAAACGGGACTTAAAACATAATATATAAAGTTGTTCAGCTCCTCTATGTAATATTGCACATACTCAATACATGAAGAATTCAGGGGCTCTAAAGAACTATGAACTACCTGGCTGTTGGGTTTCAGGAGTTTCTGTGGACTAGGCGAATTATTCAGGATTGGCAACCTCACATTTCTATCTATCTGGGCAAAAGAAATGATTTGCAGGGCTTAATGCACTGGAGGTCAGTAGGCTGGAGTTGCAGTTGTAGATAGGTGCCTTCAGATGGGATGGGACAGTGATAAAAGTATTATTGCCGTTTGCTCTCTTCTGACTTCAGTGCTCTTTTGCTGTGCTAGAGCAAGTAATTTTTATTCCAATACCAAAGGCTGTGATTTTGATCTACAGCACAATAAATAAGTTTGATCCAAACTGGGTCTTCTGGGTATTGGTGTAATGCAAATAAATATTTCTCCACACACTTCCAAAAATCTCCTAAAAAAAAAGAAAAAAGATATTAAGGTTGTATATTCAAGCACACAAAAGTTAAGAACAGCTATATTTATGGTTTCTCATGTACTTTTAATTCTACCACATTGTATTCCCACCTGGTATAATGGTATAATGAATGAGTTCTTCAGGAGAAAAAAAAAAAGAGCTCTGTAAACATGCTGAATTTTATTATCTATCACAAGCTTGACATTACTTAATATTTGTGAGTTTGTTTTTCACAACTGAACCATAGTTTTTCAGAGCATTTTAATATCCTGTTCGCCAAAAAAAAAAAGAGGGACGCAGAATTTGTATTTAAAAAGTAATATTCCTTCCCTTTCACAAATCAACAGTTTGTCTCTTGGCCCTTAATCACCCCAAGACTTCCACATCCTCTAGAGGGTTTACTACTTTTTAAGACCTCCATCGGAAAAGATCCATTATAAGGAAAAAAGAGGAAAACCAGCTAGATCTAGAGCCGAGTATGACCCAATTTTGATGCTGGAACATAATGTCAGCTAGTGTGAACTGGATTGAACTGGTGGCAATACTTCAGCATGAGGCAGGATTACTGACTTGTCATGCACATGCTTCTGGAGGACAAGGGCAACAAGGCCAGAGAGAGGACAGAGGATGGATGCCCATACCCGCCCTGATTTCTTCCTCCCCAGGGCCCAGCACAGCTTCACCACTGCCCATCTGTGGGGAGAAGTCATCAAGACCAGCAGAAGGTACTGCCTGTGAAACACGGGAGTGTGTGTTGTATGTAGGAAGCTGTTGTTCTCTCTCACTTTCCTTCATTGCCTGTTAATGTGATCCAAGCTCCGGAGAGTCAGGGAGCAACTTGATCCCTGAGAGCAGGAGAGCAAACCACTGAAGGGTTATGTTATGTCCAGCATAAGGTAGAGAGGTCTGCTGAGCTCAGCGCCCAGCTCTTCCCAGTCTCTGGCAAGGCTTGGTCTTAGTCCTAGGGTTTTCCTGTGTTCAGTTATTTTGCTGATCTGCTAAACCTTTCTAGAGGAATCCTGAGAGAAGCTTGAGTGGAATATCCCAACAAAAACTGAGTTAAATCTCCAGGCCCCAGGAAAAGCACTTTCTGGAGTCTGTATTCCCACTTCTGGGTACCAACAGTGGGAATCTTCTCCAAATTAACAGCTGTCTACTCCAAAGAGAGCAATGAGGGAATGCATTACAGAGGGAAGCGGGATGTATTTAGACGGAGGGTGAGTAACGGCTGCCTTCTGATTAAGCAGTCCTTATAGTCATGGGATGTTATCATTCTCTGCACAAGCAAGAAGGAAATTTATTGAAGTCCGTGGGAAATTAAAGTTTCATACAAGTAATTCCACAAATGAGAATACTGAATTATTTGTGACTGTTGCTCCCCATTCATCAGAGTCTCAGCACTGTCCAGGGCAGTCCAGGACTGAGTTGCAGTGGCTGGTATATCCTGGGCACATCCATGACATCCACAGAGCTGTCTCTACAGGTACCTGCACTGGGGCCCTCATGGAGTCATGGCTAAAGGCCAGCAGTTGCCACACAGTGGTCACTTGGAAGAGGACAGAAAAACATTTCACACTAGATTCAGAGTAAAGCCTTCCCACAGTCACCTGTGCCAGCTCTCTGTGATCTACCACCCACCGACTGCCTGGCCCCAAGAAGTCAGGCCAAGAAGAAGTCCCATCCTCTGTGCCCAGTCCTTGCTTAACTTAGTATTCACAGAACCTGGAAGTAATCGGGTTAAGAAATAGGTGGGAAATCACTTGCAGAAGCAGATCTGTAAGGATGCTGTCACCAAGAAAGGTGAAACATCCAGAACTGCAAAGGTGAAACACCCAGACTGCACTGAACTGTACCATTGCTGTGCACTGATGCACCAAGTCCTTCAACACCTGACATGGGAGAAAAGCAGTGTGGGTGGGATGGAGTCATGATCCATATTGTCCTTGTACTGTTCACCCACACAGCAACCCAAGTCCAGAAAGAGCATCAGAGTACCAGCATAGCGATGAACAAATGAGGGCATCAAGGCTCATACAACACGAGGTGTTCTGTATCCAGACAAAGAATATTTCTAGTTGGTATTTCTATATCAATTTCTATGTTCATTCTATATTGATCAAATCTATACCAAGGTTCTTACACATTGACTGTGGATACTGCTGTGACCTGGTTAAAAACGGGGCAGCTAGACTGAGTTGTCCTTTTGGAGAAATGGAGAATAAATCAGTCCAGCCACGCACAGGACGGGGCCAAACAGCTTCATATAGATCTCACTGCTCATGTAGATGATCTGCCACTAACAAATACCATGTCAGCTTGTTCTAGTAAGCTGGACTCAAGAGAAGTCTCAACAAGTTAGTCAACGAGAAAGCCGTTAAATATTTCTAAATATATAGATAATATCTTGGACTGCAAAACAGAGGCTAGGGAAGCAGAGGGAGAAAATCTTACATACAATTGCCTTGTTATGTAGCAGGTTCTTCCCACTTGGTTACTTTCAGAGACAAGACCTTAGGTCTAGCCCAGAATGGTCACTCTAATATTCTTACAGTGTGGGAGGTTGTTACATAAAATTTCGTCTTATGACAATGTTGATCTTGTCATTTGGGTAGAGCAGAAGCCCTCGGCAGGGTACACTGTCTCTATAAATCAAAGGTCTTGAAAAACATGAGTGTTGTATCTATGCTGCCTATCATCCAAGTGGCTCTCAACTAGCCATTTAGGAGGAAGGTAGGTTCTGGCTGAAGCTATAGTTGTGCAAGCGGTCCTCCCTTATTAAAGCCTTTCAGTGGAATTCCTTTTAGATTCAGGAGAGCAAACCTTCTGGCATACAACTCACCAGTAAAACACCTAGTCCTTTGATGAACTAAGAAGGCTAGGTGTTCACCAGCGTGTAGCTGGTGAAAAGACATGTTAGCCCATGCACTCAACTCCATAGGTGATGATGACCCTGCCATGCTTGGCTTTTTCGTTTACGTTATTCAAGGGTGTGCAGTGAGGAGCAGTAGCTCTCTATGCAGCTTTCTCAGGGGTTCCAGTTTTCCTAGACCACACATAAGAGGTCCTTGGCATTTCACAGGGTTGAAACAGTCTGGATAGTTGAAGATTTCATCTTCAAGGGGCTTCAGCAGGCACTCTTAAATAAGAATGAATGTAGACACAGTCCTGCGGAGTATCTCCACTGAACTGGGAAATATTAAACAAATTTCACTTCTCTAAGTGCTGAATGGGCTTGATCTTCAACCTGCTGAAACAAGTGGCCTTAGGTTCCTTCTTTCAAATACATTCTCTTTAATTTATTGCAAATTAATTGAAATTCTGCATTAGGAAGAGTTCTTTTAAACATAATATTACAGCTAGTAACTTTGAAAACTCCCAAATTAAGAAGAGCTGACCCAAAGAGAAAGCTTTTGAAAAGATCAGTGGCTTTCATTGCATGCTTGTTTGTTTGTCTGGTTTTTCCCCCATTCATAAAACAGTGGATTATTAAAAGCTGATAGATATTGCCACAAGGTCATTTAATTATATAATCTGAAACAACAGTCAGCCAAAGAAATACCTCCTTCTGAGAGACAAAGATGTTCTCGTAACACGAGGAGCATAATCTAACCAGAAACTGGGTATTTTTTATGTCAATAAATATTTGTGATGTTGGCTTCTTTAATAGGACTTCAGAGATTACAGCATTAAATTAAACACAATAGATAGAAATTTTAATGAGAGCTACAGGGAAATGAAGAAAAGTTATTTCAGAATGTACCACACAAAGAAGAAATATTAAAATATAATACACTTTTCTAGCTGTAAAATACATCAAGTATAATAGCATTTCGTAGAGAAACTGCTTACAATTACTCATCCAAATGAGTAAGATAGCCTTGTCTCAGAAGTAAATAACTTATGTGCAAAAGCTTTCATCAGTGCTGAATTTGTTGATAACACCCTTTTGTCCAATATATATTCAACTTGAAATCTCCAGAGTGATGAACGTCTTATGTCCGTGTATATTATCAGCTTTATGGGTTCTGATGCTCAGATGTCATTATAAAAAAATTAAACTTTCAAGGATTAAATTCTCCTGTATGCATTCAAGACCGTATCCATTAATATATTGCCATTGGGGGGTAACAGTGATTGCCTTTGGCTTAGTTGCTTACTTGGAGGAGGACTGAATTTTTGGAAAGGAGGTATTTCAGCAAACTCTCAGTGGAAGAATTGCTAGTTCAAGTCTTTTGTGACATTAGTGTACCCATTCTGAGATACAAAGGAAAAATAATATCACCAAGAGGTAAGAAGATTTCTCATTAATGTGTTTTTTCATGAAGTACGGGTCTCAGAAATCACACGACAAAGTTGCAGTTGAGGAATTCATACAGTAAAAATAAGTTGACTCTACTCTGAATGAGACTTTAGAGCATTAGCAAAATAAACTATTCTCTCAGGTTTTATTCATATTCTGTAGATTTTAGAGACAAAGGTTACACCTAACATAAAAATCTGTTGGTTTTCTAGCTCCTCTTCTCACAGAAGGCTTACCCAGTTATGTGGTGGTGATGGATCACATATAAGAAGTAAGATTGCCACCCAAGCTGGGGCAAGGAGCGTTGTGAAATTCACCAAGACAATCATAAGGGGAAGGTCTGAGCAGCTCTTCACTGAGTTTGATGAGAATTAGGAGTGTCTCAAAATTAGGAGATCTGGCATATGAGGGAAAAGATCATGGAAACAATGATGGCTACAGGGGGAGTGTAAGGAACATTAAAGCAGTGGAAATAATGAGCTACTGCAGTGGAAAGAACAAAAGAAGTATGGGGACTTAGAATGGGAGAAAGGAAAACAGACAATCCAATAAGGAAAAAGGAACAAAATAAAGAGGAAGGAAGCTGAAATAGAGTGAAGAGAATAGGATGATGTCTCACATCCATAAGAAGGGCAACGTTGACTTGAGAAAAATGTGAAGGCACACTTGGGAAGGCATCTCAGAAAAATTAACGTTTAGACAAGGCCTAGTCTTTTTCCAGGGGAAAATTCTTTTTTTTAATGCCTTTGATCCAGTAACTACCACACAATCAATTTACTGGAGTCTTCACCTGGGAAGATTAAGCTCAGTGATTCACTAATGGGAGGATCTCATTTAACTCAAGATATTAAACTACCAGCTGGAAACTGGGATGAGATGAAGGGAGAAACTGCTCATGAAACCATAGGAATAGGACTAGATAAAACCACTGAGGAAATTCAGCACTACTGTCGTGGCTACCTTTTCTGTCATGGGCTCTCTAGATGCTGGCTCTAACTGCGAGATCTCACAGCTGGATTTAAGAGCAGCCAGTTATTTGATTTTGAAAGCTTTTTGCTTTTAAAAAGAATGTAGGGCACTTCCAGTGCCTTTCAATCCACTTAGCAGACCTTGTTATTTCTCCTTCCTAGACAATCAGAGCAACAGGTCTGAAATAACAAGTTGCAAGAGCATTTTAACAAACAGAAAAAAGCTAAGCAGTGCAGAACCATTAGCCTTGACAGTTTTAAAGCCATAGATACAAACAGTAATAAAGTTTTAGGAACATAGTAGTTGCATGCAGGCTTGTTTTCAGAAATCACTTGAATTTTAATTACCTTAATGAATGCACTACGGCAAAGGCATAGCATTATATAAGAAATGCCAGATGGGAACCATAATGAAATTTGCAGATGAAATCATTTAAGAGAGAAAACAATAATCCCAAAGGTGAGTGCACTGAAATAATGACTTGTGTTCATGGAAAAGAGGTACGAATTCTCATATCTTAAATTATAAAAAAGGGTTTTATGACTTTTCATCTGAATGTTTCGCTGATATGTACTTTAATTGTTTAGGGTAGGGTTTTGGGTTTTTTCAGAAAATATTTTTTTTCTTATAGTATGCATTCTTTGTATCATCTTACCATATATTCTGTGGGGTTTTTTTCTCTCAGCTTAACCTAACAGTGTAAAAGAAAAAAATTACAGAGTCAGTGAATATTAAGCAAATGCTCAAAGATATTTTGAAAAGGAGATTTTTAATTCACTTACAATTGTACTTTTATCCTTCTATTTACAGTTTAATTTAAGTGAGTAGGAAAAATTAACCAAATCACAATCTGATTGTGAGCTAATTAAAGACAAAGAAGAATAAAAAAATATTCTGTAAATAGATCAAAAACATTTAAGGAAATCAGAGTTAGGTGTTGAACTGTTCACATAAGAATGCAATGTGCTATATCTTTCTGCTATGAATTATGCGTACCTTTTTACATCAATATGTCAGAGAGATACTTTAAACAGATACAGCTTTAGGCTTCTTTAATGCATGCAACACATTGTCTCATAAATCTTACCTTAAAATGTATCTTAGCATTATTTTGCTATGCAAACAAGGTAAAAGACACAGAAACCAAGAAAAAATTGGCAGCTCTGGAGCCTTTAACCTGGCAGCCTCTCTCCCTCAAGCAATGCTTTTTCACTGTTACAAGTTTTTGCAAGATCAAGACCATAGTTTGGGATCTGAAAGAATCTGATTTAACAGGTGTCATTTTCAGTTCCTCTTTTAACTGCAACATCCAACTTACATCAAGAGCTGAATGGTTATTACTTGTAGGGCACTCCCTTTGCATAAAAAAACTAGAAAAAGTACGAAGCAAGAGTCATCTGCAGTCACCAGATACGTTTCAGTTTGTCGGTGTCCTAAAACCCCTCAGAAAATTTTCAGCATACCAAATGCACTGGAGTCTTCCAACACTCACTACGGTTAGTGAAGCCAAGCACAAAACCACAGACCTTGAGAATTGCAAAGAAAAGCAGGCAGAAAATAGATGTGAAATGCCCTGGAGCTCTAAACAGAATAGTAAGGTTGTTGCCCATGAAAACTGGATCCACACAGATGAAAAAGATGAGGTTCAGTCACAGATCATGCTTGCCCCACTCGGGTCAGACATCAGAGGTGGCCGATCCCAGCCTGATGCCCCAGGCACTACATGAGGTCAGTCTGCAAGCTTGCCCAGGGGAAGGGACAGGAGCAGGACACAGATCCTAGCTAAAGGAAGTCCTCTCCAGCAGGGATCCTCCCTTCTGAGGAGGGTCTTCACTAGTCTTTGGTCCCTTCCATTCGCCACCACCACACCAGGTGCAAGAAGCCAGTGGATCCTGGAACACTGGCTGTGGATCCGGTGAGAAGGCAGCTGACTATTTGATGGGGAATCAGAAGAGGGGAGACCTGAGAGGTCTTGCAGTATCCACAGGAAGGGAATGTGCAGGTGCAAATCAACTTCCATTTAGAAGCGGACATAGGGAGGACCCCAGAAGAAGAGCTGAGAGCATCCAAGCAGCACATTGATTCAGCATGTGCCATGGCAGGTCTCTCTTCTTCAAGGGGAGACCTGAATCATAGCTTTCTTGGAAGCACACCCAAGAAATGCAGCAGCACAAACACCACCTGCTCTACCCAGGAATTGCCTTGATCAGTGTCAACTGTTATGTTGCCCATATTCTAAATTTTTTAAACTGCAGTTCAATGACTTAACCTGGATCAGAACAACAGACAAAATGTTATCAAGTGAGAAAGCTTTGTTTACAAAGCCCCACTCTGACCACCAGCAGCCCAGCCGCCCTGGGGATTCATGGTTCTGGGTCTCATCCAGCCCATGGGGCTGACCGTCTCTGGAACAGCCCTGCGGGGCCAGGGCAGGGGCTCGTGTCTCCAACTTGGGCACTGGGGCTCCCCCACTGCCCTCTGCCTCTGCGCTCCTCTGTGTGCACGGGGATGAGCCTTTAGCACATACACCAGCACCACCAGTGGGAAATATTTGGACCCCTACTGAATCAAAATGGGTAAATGCCTTGTGGTCATTTATTCTTCTGTTCTTCTACAGTAGAAAGGAAAAGAAAGGAAAAGGAAAAGAAAAAGGGGGCGGGGGGGGGAAAGGCTGATGGCACTTTCTCTGTTACAGAAAATAATGCTTAAAAATGGAAAAAGGAGGAGGGAGTGGAAGGACCTGTCAGTGGTATAGATGCACCCCCACAAACTGGAATCCCTTGGCAGTACTGGCGAGTCAGCCAGGCACAGCTAACTGCTAGCACTGCAAGAATGACCCTGGGTGAAAGGGTCCCAGGCTACTGGTCCAGCAATGGAGGAAAGACTCAATCAATCAGTGATGATGAACATCTGCAAGGGTGTCCATGAAAAACTCTTATCCCTATTCTCCTGTGCCCATTGCCCAGTCAATCTGGCTGCCCAGCCCGTGCTCCCTTACACAGCAGGGTATACCCCCAAGCACCGCCTCGCTGAGATGGGAAAATGGATCTAAGCCCAACTGCATGGACAGGCAGAAAGGAGCAGGTACCCCCCTTGACTTTTCCAGGAGACAGCAGAAAGGACTGCTCAGGGATTGTGTCCTAATGCTAAAAGAGCACAGAGTGGGCCACTGAATCCCAGCAAAAGGGCAAGAAGACTCAGCAGCAAGGCCAGGCCCACTCTGAGGAACAGAAGTAATATGATTTAGTGAAGACTTGGCTACAGCCTGGCTTCTGAGCCTCAAGGCTTGTTCCTCTACAACCTTCCTGGTTGTGAAAGGGCACCCAATGGAAGTCATGCTGCCAGCTGTACTAAAAAGATGCCTCAAATACATGTTGGACAGGGAACAAATGGAGAGAATAGCAACCAGATGATTCAATGCTGGCTGCACATCTTTTCTCAGCTGCCAATAGCACAGAGTCTGAGTCAATGGGCTGCAACAGCCTGTCTTGTAAATAATCCTCCATCTTTTTTCTCTGCCGCAGAACTACTCAAAGCAAAAAAAAAGAGATGGCATAAGACAGTTCATAGTCCTCTCTCCCTTGTCACAAACAGGACTGTTCGTACTGTCTCCCATCTCATACCTGATGGTATGTCTTTGTATTGCAGCAGTGTATTGGGGTGTCAGTGTCCTCTTGAGTTACTTTTGACAATTATTTCAGGTATTGCGATGGATTTCTTTTAGAAGGAAATTCGATTTTTTAATTGAATCATCCACATGTCAGTATTCCCTCCTGAGAAGACAGAGATCAGGATGTTTTTGAAACTGAGGTTTGGATAAAATGCTACCAGTAAGGTTCCTTAGCGCTTCAGAGACGTCAAGATACAGCCTACTCTTTTGAATAACTCACAACACAGATTTCTTCTTCTTCATAGAATTGGATCTGAAAGTCCATATCTAGGTAATGAAGCTGCACTGGCTCTAGGGTGCCCTTGAGCACAGGTAGCCAAACCTCCCAGAGGTGGGAAGGATGCACTCTTACAGCAACTGTCATGGCAACATTGTCCTTGTAGTCTTGTTTTTGCCTCCTCTGAGAAACCCTTTTAGATGATTTGTCTTCTGCTGCTAAAACAAGCTAACATAATTGCAGAAAGCATTAATAGCATACAGTTCAACCCTCTAGCATGGGATTCATCTGCAAGATACACCAGAGTATCACTCCTTTTTAGGGAGCAGCAAGAGCAGGGCTGTTCCCTAAGGGAAGGTGAGTCAGGAGCCAAAAGGAGCCCAGGGCCAGCATGGCAAGGGCCTTGCCAGTCAGGGCTAACCCCACAATATCCGAGCAGAATGGACCCAGAGATGATAGCCAGGTGCTACCAAGAGTCCAGATCATAAAGCAACATCACAGTGATGAGGCAGGGCCAAGGTCAAGCTCAAGTCAGTCCATGGGTTGAGGTCCTCAGAGTTAGTCTTCAGAAGCACATTTCCTCTACATTTGTGTTTTACAGTACAATGTCTTGTCTCTCTAGGATTGCAGCCCAGACTGACTTTGCCTTGGCATAGCTGAAGAGAGAAGCACAATTGTTCCCAGAACTAATTTTTAAATGTTTCCACATCGAGAAGCACAAAATTCTTGTAGGACATCAACACTGTGAGGAGAGACAACTGATTTTGCATGTCTCAGTTCAGAGGTGCACCACCTTGGAATGGTGCAGCGTTCAAAACTCACCAAAACCTCCTGAAAACCCCCTCCTTTCAGGAACTGCAAGTCAGAACAGAAAAACAATGCTGTGCAAATGGAGCATTAGGTCAATATTGCCTTAAAGAACCTGGTTTAAGCCATCCCAGCATATCTTCAGTTTCAAGAATGCTTGGATGTTATATTTCAACCACTGAAACACTTCCCAGGAACTTATGTTTTTTACAATAATTATGGCACGGTGGATGCTATGTTAATTCTCTTCTTCCTCAGAGGACTATAATTAACTTTGGTTTTTATTTAAAGATATATTATCACCCATATCCCAGGACATACTTTTGATTCACTTTTTATCAATTAAATTTTGTCTTTTTAATTTATCCAAAACTGTATGTGAGCATTTCGTAATTGTTTTAAATTTAATTTTAAGCTCTGCCAGTTCAAATTGTCTCCAAGCACTTAATTAAATTTCATCTCAGGAGACAGTTATTCCATCTAGATTTTGTAATAGTTTATCATATAGTTTATAATAGATTTGATAATAGTTATTTAAATGCATGGAGCTGTGCAATTTCCCCTAGAAATATGACTCACATATTTTTATCTCCCATAGTTCTCAAAATAAGTTGTTTCTAGCTGTCATAAAAATAGGTTGACAATACTTTAAATACATGGGGGGAGGTAAAGTTAAGCAGGGAGTATCAAAACCGGACTTAAGCTCAAATTCTGTTCAAAACCCATCAAGAACCTTGCTCAAAAGAGGCAAGCAATGGCAAACTGCATTTTTCTGATGTTCCATGCTCATGCAAGGTGCTTTGTTGGAGTGTTTCTCTTGTCCTGGGGTGGGGATCAGCTAAGCACCATGCTACAGCCCACGTAGGGTTGGGTTCTCTCCTCTCCCTGCGGGTGGGATGTCCCGCTGCCAGGGCAGTCACTTAGCAGGATGGAGGGCTGTACACCTTACCTGTTTCCCAAGGGAGAGGTAAGTGTGTTTACAGCATTGAAGCGCTTTGATAATGGTGATTAGAAAGACCAGTTCTTTCATATCTTGTGATTTATAGATTAGGATACATTTCTTTGGTACAGGATCCGGTTGTTTTGGGGAAGGAATAGGGTTCTACCCAAGTGTCTAGAAAACCTACTGGACATTCTAATCATCAGTCTACTGGCTAAGGGACACTTTCTTTCAGATTAAGTTCTGTGGAGAGGAAATACGGAAGAGATCTTGTGATCAGGTTGGGTGCTGGGATCAGACAGCCCAGGGTTGGGTGTTTGTTAGGTGCGAGCGACTTGGTATTCATAAATAACAGTGAGAACTAAATTCCTTCCATGGGTTTGAAAACTGAACAGAATGGAAATTGGAATTGGATGCAATTTCAAAATACAATTGAACAGATAATCCCATCTAGGCTACCTTTCCCACAAAAGGTTGGACCAGATTATCTTTGGAGGTCCCTTCCAACCTGATCTGTTCTATGATACTACAAAGGTTCAACTTAGCCTTCTTTGTAAGGATAACATACAATCTTGGAACTCAGGTGACTAATTAAAAATACTTAATTACAGAGATACTTATCTCCTCATACAGTATGACTTGTTTTATTAAAAAAAATAACTTAATCATATGCTAGAAATAGAAGTAAAAATAATGGATCAAGGAAAAATATATTTTAGGTCATCTGTGATGTTATGAAAACTAGAAGATTTCTTCCTATAGCAGTAGTTTTTGTAACGCAGAAAGAAACGGGCATTGTGTTAGGGTTTTTCAGTTGTAGTATAAACTTTTAGGCCTATCTGAAAGAACATCTTTTTTTCATCTCTGCTTGGGTCATTTTATGCTCCCTCAGAAATTGATTCTCCACACAAATTCTGGTTTATGGAAGAAAAAAAAAAGACCTAAAACCTGACACAAAAAATTACAAGTTATGGAATTCAAAGGTTCCTTGATGCCCAAGTGAGTGGTATAAATCCATCTTGTTAAATTGCTTATATTGGCATTGCATCTTGTTCTGGAAGTGAACGTCCTTAACCTGAAATCACACTGCCAAGGGCAGAAATTGCCCTTCTGAATCTCTCCTTCACAGTCAGGTTTCTCTGCCCTCTTCTTTAATTTCAACTACTATAAGACAGAAGAAGATCAGTAACAGTTTGAAGAATTTTTTTTAAGAACTGAAGAGTTGTATTTCTCTAAAGTCCCTAGTTTTGTTTGGGACAGAAGGAAGGAAACACCAATAAATTAGGTAAAATGTTATGAAAAAGAATCTCTCACTTCACTAAATGAAGAAAAGTTAGGGATGATTTCCAGAAGGCATTTCATTTCAGCTATGTAATTTTCCAACTGTATTAGCCCTAGGAAATAACTAGTTAAATTGCTACTTCAGTAAGAAATATTAACCATTTTCCTTTCTACCATTTGCCTTTATTTCAGTTTTGCTTTTACCTACTCAGCTCCAAACACTGTTTATTAATAGTGTTTGCAGTGGAGGTACATGCAACAGGTAACACTTGTAAAGTTTTTCTCGTTTTTTCCTCTGAGTGCTTTAGCAAGAAGCAATATTTGATGGATGTCTCTAGTAGCATCCTGAAAGACAGAAGACAGCTTCTGCTAATAGTGATTTATTCTTACGTGTAAATAAGAAAATTTTGACAACTGAAAGCATGTTTTAACAACTTACATTTGAATATTGCAAGATTCTCTATAAGTTACTGACAAAAAAGCCCATAAGTACTGGGCCTGTCTTGGAGTGTCATATTGCTATATATCTCCTCCTGCTTTCTTTTTTTCTTTCCTCTGGAGAGCAACTGCTACAAAATCCAGCTACTTTATTCTGTACTTTAAATAAGTGAAATCAAACACAAATGTGTTAGCTAATTATTAAAATAATCTTTAAATTTCCTCTCCAATTACTACACATTTCTAGCATCTCTTGTCCAGAAAAAAAATAACTGATTTTTGATGAGAAAGGTAAGACCACATCAATAGCCCTCACCATGGACAGTGAGAAGCAATACAACCACAAGGATACTAGAAAACAGGTTATTCCAATTTCTTCTTAAGGAAACAGCATTTATCTCACTGATTGTTAGCCGATACAGAACATGACCTGTGGGCTAACATGTCCAGAACTTCTGGCATCCTTTGAGACAGTTGTCCATCTAGTTACATATTTCTGGGACAGAGCAGCACTGGATAAAATCATACCAAGTAGGTTCCCCTCCATTTCTTCAGAACCACTGTGTTCCGCAAGTATTTCAACAACTATGCAGTGAGTTCTGAATGCAGAAAAGGAGTTAATAAAGGATGACACTTCTGCTGCTTTCTGTTACATTGGTGCATGTGGCTTTGTTGAAATTCAAGAGTCTTGTACCCAGTTTCACAACACACAAACTAGCCAGGGAGAGTCTGGTCACCTCCAAGACGGACTTTCAATCTCTGACCATCCAGAAAATTCACAGACACCAAAGGAAACATATGGGGCTGCAGGACACCAGCAGGACGTCTCTATGGTTGTCCCCAGTCTTTTAGAAATATGGCCACTTTCAAGATTGCATTCTGAGAAGCACTTAGCCCAAGTTTGAAGCCGCAAGCACCACCTAGTCTACTGAGGGATGGTGGTAGGTTTTTTTCCTTCATCAGTGATGAAGATTAAGAACAAAGTCTGGAGAATTATTTCTCTATTCATGTCATTTGAGAAGAAAAAATATAAAGTCATGTGGCATCACTGTATATATCATGGATATATAGGCGTCTTCACTGATTAAATAACATCAATGGTGTTTACAGCTTCACCAGCTTTCAGTCCATTTGTGATAGCCAGCCTCCTTGAAACGGCAATGACACATCACAAGGATAAAACTGGGCCATAAGCAGTAGTTTATTCAAACAGTACTCTAATCCATGACCATACTCCATACGTTCTGTAAGAATAACAATAATGTTAACAATAATGTATTGCATTTAACTTGTATTATTTTCTTAAGTAAATCATAAAACCAAGTTGGATTTGTAGGGGCTTTCCATTTAAGTAAAATTGCACTCATTGAACCAAATCAAGACTGAATGCATATTTAAAAATGAAAAATTAGTAAATTAAAGTTTACCACAAATTAACAACAAAATTTCTGAATGTTTACGTTATTTGAATTGTAAATACTGGTTAGTGCAATTCAAATATGCAGTGGTGGATAATACAGTATTTGCTTGGCAATAGTCAAGTTCTGCTCACATACAGCTGGCAGCTGTTCAGCAGCCTCAGGAGCATTAAAGAGAAAAAACCATCCCTAGCACAAGCTGCTTAATTTATTTAAACACAGAAGGCCCTTCACATGCAAAACACAAAAGTTATTAATTTCTTTATAATTAATATGGGGATATGAACAGTGATAAATTTACTATTATCATAGAATACCATGGAATTGCCTAGGTTGGAAGGGACCTTTCAGATCATCAAGTCCAATCATCAACCTAACACTGACAAAAACCATCACTAAACCATGTTGCTAAGCACCATGTCCACGCGTCTTTTAAATACCTCCAGGGACGGTGACTCAACCACTCCCCTGGGAAGCCTGTTCCAATGCTTAATAAGCCTTTTGGTGAAGAAATTTTTCCTAATATCCAACGTAAACCTCCCCTAGCGCAACTTGAGGCCATTTCCTCTTGTCCTATTGCTTGTTACTTTGGAGAAGAAACTGACACCCACCTCTCTACACCCTCCTTTCAGGTAGTTGTAGAGAGTGATAAGGTCTCCCCTCAGCCTCCTTTTATCCAGACTAAACAACCCCAGCTCCCTCAGCTGCTCCTCATAAGACTTGTGCTCTAGAGCCCTCACCAGCTTTGTTGCCCTTCTCTGGACTCGCTCCAGAATCCCTTCCAATCTAGACAATTCTATGATTCTATACCAGGTTGGAAGGGATCTCAAGGATCATCTAGTCCAACCTTCAAACCACTAGCATGAATCTTCACATCTTTCTAAAACCACAGCTACACATTCAGCTCAGTCTGGCCAAGTATAATAGTCACAACAGCAGGTTTTCAGATGGATCAGCTGACGTAATTACTCTGAGTTGAACACTGCTTCTCCAGCTGGCATCAGGTAAGGACGGAAAAGCAGTGGTTTCTCCTTAGTGAACACGTACAGAGACAATGGTAATTCACACTGCAGCTTTTGTGTGAAAACCACGGTGAGGCAGTTAGTAGTTGGTATCTGTTGAAGATGATTCCATGTGGGTGGCAAAACAGTCTGCAGTGCTTTCTCTCCAAGACAGTCCCAAGGGAGGGCAGATGTGAAGTCTGATATTAAGGTCCTTAAAGGATGGCAAAGAGCACCCAGCTTCTGCATGTGGGAGCTCTCTGCTGTAACTGGAGCATCTCTGTCTTAGGGTGGTCTGAGCTAGTAAGGGGCCAGTAACAAACTGGCAAGAAGCTGTGATTGCTAGGGTCTCCTAAGCTTTAGCTTGCACATAGCTTCAGTAGCTTTATTTAGACAGAAGGCAGGTATTGGATAAAATATATTTTACTGAATATAGGGAATGTGCCCATCTTATGATTAGGACACTGATAAACATCCTTTGTCTGCTACCCCAGGAATGTGAGCAGGACATGGGGTTAGGGCCATCCGAGATAGGGAGCACACAGCAGTCTGGTGGGGTCTGTGAGGGCAAGGGGGGAGCACGTCCAGGCAGAAGGTTTGGAGGCCTGTGCAGGGAGCACCGTGGAGGAGGCGGTGGAGCTGGGCATGCCAGGCAGTCACAGGATGAGGAAGGAGGAGACGCAGTGCTCAAGTACCTGGCTCAGGATAAGGACCCTTTCAGCCGCAGGAAACAGAGCTGGGCTGTTTGCAGGTTCCTGGGGAGTCTTTGCAACTACGGATTTGTGCTGTCAGCAGAGCCCCTTTCCTGTGCACACACAAGAATGAATTGTCCCCAGCAAGGGCTCATTACAGCTGTACCTGTGTGCTCTGAAAGCTGCTTTGAAAGAGAGTCCTCTGCAATCATGAAAACATACGCAGCTACTGTTATTATTAATAATAGAGGAGGGCAATTCTAGCAATGTTTATGGAAGAAAGCCCATTGACTTTAGCAGGTTTTCCAGTCCGGCCAAAAACTGTTTTTCCAATCAGTACTGATATTCCTGTAAAAGAGGAGAGGGTTCGGATCAGGCCCAGGGGAACAGGGGAGTTCGTGGATCCTCATATTAATCATTATATGCAACTAGTCCTTTTTATGGTGGAATGAACACGTCAGCGAACATGAGAGCAGGGATGAGACGTCTTTATGAAAATAGGGTCCCCATTTTGAAAAGTGCTTTGACTTAGGTTTTAATAATATTTTTTTGTATTTCAGATTATAGTTGCATACAAAGGATGCTACAGTCCAACAGGCAAATCCTACTTCTGATCTTCTTAGTACACCTAATAGAATATTAATATATTTTATCTATGTATTAGGATCAAATTGGTTATTCATATTCATTCAGTAGGGCATGTATCTTTAACAACTTTATCACACTGTGAGGCAATGACAGTGACTCAGCCTGATGGATTCAGTTTGTGAGAAATAACCTTTTTGTGCATTTTGCAAAAAAAATTACCTCCCTCCCTCATTCTAACAACAGTTTTCATACTTCCTTTACCTATAGATACATCGTTTTTTCAATCATAATAAAAGTCATATTTTTCAAAATACAAAAGAGATACAAAAATAATTAAAAAAAATAACTATGATTTATCAAAGAAATAACTGGGATATGTGGGTTTTTTAATTGACTTCTCAATACTTTAAAGACAGCTCTAGTCACAAGTATCTATGGTATAATAATAATTGTTTTCTTGTAAAAAAATTGTTTTCTTGTATGGCTATTTAATATTTAACACTGACATTTGATCTCTAATGATACTAGTCTGCATATTGATAGACAAAAATATTACTTCATTCCTTAAAATGTAAAAATAATATTAGAAAGAGATTGTCTTTGTACTCCCGTAAATCCAATTGAATTACAAGTTGGAATATTTTGCTTATGTTTTGGGATAAGCATGGAAAGATTTTACAGTATTATGTATAATAACTTACAGTAATAATTTTAATGATATAAATAGCTCTTGTATAGATTTTAATTTAGGAATTTTGCATAAGTTTTTCTGCTGATATGGCTATTGTCTTCAAAAAGGATTTAAATATTCCTCCTTCTATTATGTTAAGCTTTTAAATTCTTTAATTGACTATACCATAGTATAGCCATATACAAAATTGTGAGCATTTTGTCTCAATACCTTTAATGAATTGTATCTTTTTATAATGTTTAACTCTGATTAAACATTCACATGCTTATTTGGTCTCTGAAGATTGTTATCCTTTTCTAGGAGTCTGCAAAAGAAAAATTGCTTTTGCCATGATCCTAAAAGATTTCACTGCTGTATTATTTCTATTTATCACCAAACCAATGAAGTATCACAAATACATATATAGACAGATTTTGAATTAGAGCAAAACTCAGCGTGAATATCTTTCTCGGTGCAACACCTGGCTTTTATTTTCAGGTATTTATTCCTAAAATGGAAACTTTTCTATTCTTTTTTTTTTAAAGTGAAATAGTGTTTCTTATAAAAATATTTAGCAGCTGAAAGCCTTTAACCATTCTTTCTTTGTTATATGTTCTTTTTTGTGCTGACAGTCTTTAAACTCTTGTTTAAAGCTATGCTGGGCCACGTAAAAAAAAAGTATTCAGGTACATAAAGTAGATTCCAGTAGCAAAACTGTGATTCATAAAACCAGACGTTAAATATATGCCAGACTGTGGAGGTTCCTAAAATCAGTATGTGCACATGAAAGGCTTCCCAGGCTATAAAACACAGGGAACAAAATGCCTTCCTGAAACACTGATTAGTGCTCAACTTCTGGAGAGCAACAGGGTTTCAGATGTTCCCCTGTAGTCAGCGTTTCCGACCAGCTGCTCCTTGCTCGGCACATGGGCTGTTGAAATGCTCGTCTGTCCCCAGGCAGCGGGGTCCCCACCAGGGAGGCAAAATCACCGTGTTTCAGCCAGATCCTTCTGCCAGCCTCGGCAGCTGTGCTGACAGAAAGCAGGCGGCAGCATGGGAAAAGGGAGGGAGATGTTAAAGTGAGGGCTATCAAAAATCTCTTGAAATACTGGAATATTGTATATATGTGTATCTATACTTTTATACAAGTATCTATATTTTATATATAAAAATATACCTAAACTTTAGTATACCTAAACTTTAATTGCCTCATAGGATCTTTACGCCACTCTGCCACAAAAAAGTGCGGTAAAGCAGGTACAAATAATTTTCTCTTTTTTTTTTTTTTCAATATAAGGGCTTTGCTTATGAAAGAACTTCATTCCCATTAGCGTAATAAAAAAGACGTCAAGGGTGGCTGGAGCAGGTTTTGCTACAGCTCTCCTTCCACAGGAATACCTAGAGCTATAAGGCATCTCAAAGCAGCAAGAGGGGTTTGGGTTCACTGAAAGGCAGGGGGCAATAATGCAATAAGGAATATTAAGCCAAAGGATAGAAAGTATGGTGGGAAATCACAGAAACCTCTCCTTAATAAAATAGGTGAAAATCTGATCTACCTAAAGGACAAATGTGGTGTTTCAGCCAGTCCTTACACTTGGGTTATTAGAAATACTCAAATCAAAAGTAAACCTCAGGGCATCTAACCTGGGCAGACCAAGAGGACGCAACAAGCTTCATACAGTCCCTTGGGGGACAAACAACTGACCCACGCACAAAATCTGTGTGGAAAATCAAGCCATTTTTTCTTAGTCATCAGGTTTTTGTCTCAAGACTAGGCTGCCTGTGAGAAATTGCATGAGTTGCAGGTTTAAAGCAATAAAGCTTAGGTCAAGCTGTTTTAATATTTCAGAAGGTCACCTGGCAACGTTCACTAGGCTGCTCTTTATACCTCATTTTAATTTAATTCTGGACCTTATGGTGGACCAATTTTGTCACATGGCTGAGGAGCTGGAATAGCTGAACTATAATTTCTGCCAGCTAAAAGCAGTATCAAAGCCATTCCATTTTTAATAACTGTGGTATATTTAATAAATCATCAACCAGCATAGGAACAAGGATATTGTAAAAAGTAGAGCTACATGTATTGTCTATCCATGTAGGCATTAGTTTGCTCAATGTATTCTATTTAGGATTTCCTTGTACATTTTAAAAGAACAGCATGATGGTTTTTATCCAAGTACAAGAATGTTTTATTGGAGGTACCAAACAACCTTGACTCTGCCCTGTAGTGACATCTAGATGAAATAAAGATGAACAAAACATAATTTGTCCTTAAAAATCAGCGTCAGAAGGGAAACCTTCTTTTAGGTCCTTGCCCCAGGGACTGCTAATGCATGTTGCATGAAACAATCAGAGAATAAAAGAAAAAAACATAGCAAAAAGTGGAATTCTAGACAGCCCCCTTCCTCTTCCAAAGGGAAAATATTATCACCAGCTCCAGAACCATGCTTCTTCCCACCAACTTCAAAAGGCTAAATGTGGACACTGCCCAGCTGCATGACCCCCTGTTTCTGCTTTACCCGGATGATGAGGTTGTTACCTTGGACAAGAAAATCTCTTTGAAGCAGAGAGGAATCCAGCTTTTCAACTTTGTAAGGACACTCATACTTTCTGAGAAAAAGATAGACACCATCACAACAATATTTGTTTCTTCTTTCCAGTTATTGGTTTCGTAAACCAGAATGGGTTTAGAGTTAACTGAAGTGGTTGTCAGCTTTGTGTCTTGAAAGGCTTAGAAAGATCCCAAGGGCTGGAAGGGAGATGTCCTGGAACAGGGACAGGGCGGGGAAGGGTGTGCCGTGGCTATAGATATTCTCTGAACACCCCCTTACACCTGCTCCTCTTTACTGGCCGTTATTACAGGTTAGAGTGCAACAAAACGCAGACAAGAAACAGTCAAATGCCTATTCCCAAATGACTTTTTTCTCCCCAGACACCCCTCTCAGCCTAGAGAGCAGCCTGAGTTCCTCTATCTTCATCCACAGCAACGAGAACCGCAAAAGATGCCTGTGTCCTCTCCATCACAGACTCCGGGGGCTGTGAACCTCATTTTAGTTGTCTAATGCTCTGCATTCACTGTATGGAAGTGCCTAAATTGGGTTTCTGAACCACAGTCCCCATGCCAGCTTAGCAAAGAAGGCAAGCTCAATCTTTCAGAGTGTAAGAGAAGACTGAATTTTGGGGAGAGACTGATTAATCTAAAGATGGTCAGAAGTCTGGGTTTTCCATTCCTTAGAAAATTCTAGAAAAAAAGTTGTTCTGGTTTAGAATGAAAAAATACCCTGCATTTTATAAGCACCCGTGAAGGAAAAATCCTCTTCCAATCAGACTCAGATTTGCATCTCTCATCCTGAGGAGCATGTAAAACAAAATACAGATTCTGCATTCATCAATTGCAGTGGTGCATTATTTTTTTTTGCAAAACTAATATTTCATTGGACTAGAGATGGATGCAAGACACAGGAGTTGTAACCCAGTGATTATGACTCTTAATGGTGATAGTGAAGCAGTGAAAAGCTGCTGACTGTAGAGACAGCAGGAAAAAGTTGCTTTTCTTTTTTTCCCTGTACTCTATTTGGCTTCCTTCCATTTTGCTTAAAATCTTGGCTGAAGAAAGTGGCTGGCTCGGTATCTTGTTCATAGTATGTTTTTGGAGATCTTCCCTTCCCTTCCCTTCCCTTCCCTTCCC
>VYZM01002858.1:5982-85487 GCA_013398915.1 Dromas ardeola
TGTCCCCTCGTCTAGTCCACACTTCCTCAGTTTCCTAAGGAGGATGTTATGAGAGACAGTGTCAAGAGCCTTGCTGAAGTCAAGGTAGATGACATCTGCTGCTCTGCCCTCATCCAGCCAACCAGTTATAACATCATAGCAGGCTACAAGATTGGTCAAACATGATCTACCCTTGGTAAATCCATGTTGACCACTTCCAATAACTTCCTGTTCCTGAATGTGCTTGGATATGACATCCATTTATAAGTGTTGATAAGGTCCCCCCTCAGTCGTCTCTTTTCCAGACTAAACAGACCCAATTCCCTCAGCCTTTCTTCATAAGAGAGGTGTTTCAGTCCCCTAATCATCTTGGTAGCCCTTTGCTGTACCCTCTTCAGCAGTTCCCTGTCCTTCTTGAACCGGGGAGCCCAGAACTGGACACAGTACTCCAGATGCAGCCTCACCAAGGCAGAGTACTTTGCTTGCCTGAGATAGAAACTGGGGCTTGTGCTAGTGTTATTTCTTACACAAAATGTATTCTTACACATTTATATGAATTCACATTTTTTGAAAATCCAGTTAAGTTACTCTATGTTCTTCCTTCACCAAATGTCAAGGTTTTAATCATGCCTTTCTTATCATGTGGTCTTTTGATCTAAATTGTCAGTGTTCTTGCAGTACCTGTATTGATCTACTGAAATATCCCAGTTCATACAGCAACTCTTTATTACACAGCAAAGTCCATACAGGGACTGTTGCTGATAGGTTTTCTGTAGTTAGCAGCTAGTGTTCTTGTTAGAATACCTTTATGTATTCAGTTAATAAGCAATGATTGTATCTCCTTCATTATGAACTTCCGTGGTTCCCTGAATTTCCAGATACTTATTTCAATAATTTTTTTAAGCTTTTTTCCTGAAACGTTAAAACAGCTTTTTTTTTTCTTTGCTACTTCTATGCGTTATTTCTGCTTGCCCATTTCTTTGCTCTCTCAGAAGCAAGTATGGAGTTTTTCTTCCCCAGATTTATCATCTTATATGGAACTTAAGATAACATTAAAATCATGTGATTAGATGATTAATGCTGTGTAATAATGCATAGCAGAAATAGTTATTGAGAGACTAAGTCCCTCTGACAGTAAAGTAAAGCCTCCCCTTCTTAAATTGCAAGTGCTTGCAAGTTTGTCCTTCCACTTTAATACTGATTTGATATTAGGAATATGGTTCTTAAATAACTTTGTCACCTGTGTGAAATTGAGTATAGTTTTTTTCCTGTATTACAGCTGAAACTTTGGTGATGATGTAACAATTTTGATTGATAATGTTTGGATTCACACTGTGGTCCCCAAGATCAAATGTGCTGTAAATTCAGTGTATGTATATATATGTGTATGTGTATATATATATATATCTCAACCTTAATTGGCTTCAGTCTTTGTAAATTCAAGACTTTTTGCCATAACATGAATTAATGACCTAAGGCAATGCTACATTAAAACATTTTCATTCTGTTTCTTTCCACCATTTTAATCATAGAGAATTTAACTGAAAGTTACCGCATTAATAAGAAATAAAAGGTACATTCATTAACTTAAGTAATTATTTGATTGACTTCACTCTAAAAGAAAAGTTAATATAATATATAATATAATACCTGTAATAATATCTGCTAAATATTTACATAAATAAAAATAAACAAACTGTTGTGTTCACTGGAATTAGTTTTTTCATAAAGCACCTGTTCTCCAATCTCCAGGATATGGTTTTCGTAATATTTTAAAAAATATCATTTCCTGCAACTTAATTTCATGTATTCATGTTTATTTTTTAAATGTCTCTACTTCTGTGCAAATGCTTCAGGTTTTCATTTAATTTGGTTTTACTTGACAAGTTGACAGAAGCAATTGTCGCTCATTGGCTTTTGAAAACTTAATTCAGTTGGTGACAGTGTGTTGTGCTGTGAATATGTAAATTTTATTTTAATCTGATGCTATAGAAAGTAAAGTACTTAACTCCCCTTTCTCCTCTCTTTTGGTTTAAGGGCATGAATTTATCATAGAGCCAAGTTTTGGAAACTAAGTGGGGGTTTTCGTCTTTTTTTTTTTTCCTCATTAAAGTTAGGCTTCTGTATCCTTACCTTGAAAATTGCATAAGTCTTCAAATACCATTGATATTTGGGAGTCTCACAGAAATTAATACTAATTATTGGGTGCTTCCAGCATTTGAAATATGGGTTGTTTGTGGGCTTAATAACTTAATCCAGAGCTGCATTCTATTAAAAAAACAAAACAAAAAAACCCAAACCAATGATAAAAAACTCAAAAAAACCCTGTACTAGTATGTCATCTGTTAAATGAAGTGCTTTAGAAGTTTTGGTGCAGACATGGATGCTTTGGAAAAATAGTGCTAGACATCCTAATCGAGAAGAATAGTTTAGTTGACAATAATTAATAAGAAATGGATTTTTATTCTTTAAAAACTTGTCTCTGAGGCTGGGCATCAGAATTTTCTGTGCTGATCATAGGGAAATGTGATTAAGAACAGTCTTTTTTCAGTAATAGGGTAAGGTGTTCACCAAAAATTTGTTTTTCTTTAAAAGATCAACACTAACATTATGTAGCCTGTGAACTACAAGCAAGTCCATCAACCAGATGTATGAATTTCAATTTGATATAATCACTTTACAATGAAGAGAGCCGTATTGTTCAAGAAGCTCTGTCCCAAAGAGATATGTAAAAGTTGTTTCTAAAAGAAATACCAGAAAGCAAGGATATCCTATTATCACTTAGTTCTGCCACATGTTTTTAATAAGCCAGCTATTACACTGACAAGTGAAAAATTTAAATATGCTCTTTTTATGGGATAGAATTAAGGACAAGTACCTAAATCATAATATTGTTTATATGACTAAATTATGGAAACATAATTACAAAACCTTGAAGGAAAATGAATGCTGCAAAATAAAGCACTCCCGAGGGAAGTACCGAAGTGAAGATTGCCTTCATTTCTCCTCGTGTTCCTGCTGGCAGTGATAAAATTTCCAGTTACATGAACCATCTTCCTGCCTCCCCCCTCCCCGTCCCAGCCCCTGAAAGAGGGAGAAATTAATCTTCTGATGAGGGTTTATTGCTTTTAATGTAGCCATTGTTTGTTATGCAGTTCAGATTTTGTTTCCTCTCTTCAGCTAAACACAAAATTTATTTCCTTGTGAGCTAAATCCTTGGAATAGCATGTCTAAGCCTTGGAAATTTCCACCTTCCTGCCAGCAGTTGCTGCTGAAGGATGGAGGCCTTAGAAATCAATCAAAAAGTTGTATTTTATATGGATTAATTTTTGCTAACACATTAAACACTTTTTTAAAAAATTTCCAAGACTAAATATCTGATGAAAAAAACACTAACTGAGAAAGTTGAACTTCAGCAAAGCTATTGCCAAGGGAAAACTATCCCTTTTGAGATATAGGAAAGGTTGCCCAGAATTTTGTAAGTTTGTTACTATTAAGGAACAAATAAGAGGGAAATATGGTGTTGCTCAATTAAAAAAACAAAACCAAACCTGGATTTAGAAAGCAATGATCTCTGTGATACTAAAAATTCTCTGTATCACATACAAAACAAATCTTCTGACAACTTACTGCAATATAAATGAACTTTTTTTTTTTTAATTTTTATTGCATGTTTTTTTTGGAACCTGATTCACTGGGAATTTCATGTGAACTAACGTCTGATGGTACTTGGTTTCCCACAGGGGCCAACGGATTTTAAGAAACGTGTTCCTACTACCACATCAATATGGAAGAGTTTCACAGTAGATTACAAGATCTAGACAACTAATTTTGTGACATCCTGAATTGCATAAATAATAATCTTTGTTTAAGCATGCAGAAGATGCTAATGTTTTTCTCCAGACTTTCCACAAATGTTTTTAATTTGATGTTGCAGTGAAGTATTCTGTCATTTGTGCTTGTGACTAAAACATGATGTTGTGTTCATGGTTCACATTTGCAAAAGAAGTCTAAAGCGTATACATGATTTTGAAGCTTCCTTTTTGGACAGGGAATGAAGTGATAAGCTGGATATGCTAACCTGGTAGATTGTAACGACACGGTACACTTGGGGAAATTAGAATTATTGTTCTTTGCAGAGTAGCATCCTGATACTACCACTCCGTAACTGTAGGGAACAGAAATTCAGAGGTGGATGAAGAAACCATCTGTGTAAAGCAGTCAGTCGAAACACAAGAGCAGACATAACAGAAGGGAGTATATGAACTACGTGACCCGTACTGCAAGGCAATTTGGTAAGAATCATTGGTATAGAACATTGAATTTCTGGTGACTACCTTTTCGAACTGCAAAATGAATGAAAATATAAGAGGAAAGGGTGCGTGAAGGAAGTACGGTACAGCACGAGTCCCTTTCTCCCTTTGACCTTGGATCTCACATTATGTCCAATTTAAAGATTTCCCCGGAAAGGTAGCATCAAAGCCAATGCAATTTGGAGCACTTTTTTTCTTTTCTGAGAATGTATCACTAAAAATGCGTCTTAAATTGAATTTAAAATCTTTGGGCTTTCCCTAGAATGCAAAGGAGATACTTATACTCAACCGGGTATAACTGAAGTAGTTGAGACTGTTGTAATACTGATGTTGCATTCATAAGAGATTTTTCAACATTTCTTTGGGCCACTGCAACTAAATCTTCCAGAATTCTGACCTCTGCCAATAAAGTCACAGTGCAGCAATACATTTTTGTCCTGCTTGGAGAATCAAAATTTCATTCTGCTTGTCCGGGGCACTTCAGCTGCAGAGTGCATCTCCTGCCAGCTCACAGTAACTGAGTAATTAGTGACAACAAAGCTTGCATCATTTGAGAAGGTTGCAAAACTGTTGAAAGCTAAGGTCATCCTGCAATAGGTGTGCTACTGGATTGTCTAATGATGTCTTTGCAGCTAAAAGTGATTTGGATTGAAACTTCAGGAGTGTTTTTCTCTTTAAATTAGATTATACCAAGAACAGGAAGGTATAATGGTGCATGGCTTCCATCAGTGGAAGGCGCCACCTGTCACCCCCCATCAGAGGACTGCTCTTTTTCACTTATGTAAATGTGCGCATATATATACACATGTGTGTGTATTTAGCAAAAGTTTATAACAAATTTAGTCTTTCTGGCCTGTGCACTCTGCACCATGCAGGGTCAGCATGCAGCCTAGAGCTGTATTTTTTTTTCTTACCATGATAAGCTAAGTTTCTAGGAATCAATACCAATTGGCTCCTTGGACATGACCCATGGAGGACTCCATTTCACAAAAAGCATTCTTACCTCTCTCTGATGACAGCCTACTATGTTAAATGTGCCAGTTGTGGGGACAGCAAGTTAGTGAAAAGAGTCTTCTTATTTTCTCTTGCAAGAACTTGGGAATGCAGAAATGTGTGTTGACAAGTGGCATTAACTATGTCCTCCACGTTTACCTATCTAATGTCCCAGTCTGCTCAGCTTTCCTACAAAGTATGAGGTGTGCGGGCTGTTTTGCTGAATGCAGAGGAGTTCTGGAGGTGGGGAAGGTGTAAGAAAGAAGGATGAAGACCTGTGCATGTGCTCTGCTGTTAATGTGACTGGGGAGTCCTGTATTCTAAATGATTTTGTGGAGTCCCAGCTACAGAAACAGATATAGCTGGATGAGGCTTTGAGCAACCCGGTCTAGTGGGAGGTTGGAACTAGATGATCTTTAAGGTCCCTTCCAACCCGAACCATTCTATGATTCTATGGTAGCTGCAGCTTGACTGTTGGTTGAAGTGGAGCTGCCTGGAATTTGGCCAGACAGAGAAACAGGAATGTCCTCCATAAGGCAGTGGTTGGAAGATGAGGCAGAAAGTGAGGGGCATCACCCCACCCTCTGGAGGGTTTCTGACCTTGACTTAACAGTCTAGATAAACATTTAGGATATAATATAAAGCAAATATACACAGTCTGTAACTTATTCTGTGATGGAGAAAATGGGTGCTCCGTTTGCTGTGAAAAAAACCCAATGGTAAATAACAAAGATGCTAAATGGGTGCTCCGTTTGCTGTGAAAAAAACCCAATGGTAAATAACAAAGATGCTATGTGTTTATATTTTCGTGTGTCAGGATGATCTAAGGCCATAAAAGTATCCATTCAAAGCTAATGTTTGCAGTGAATTGAGAACCATTTTTGTCCTCCCCGTGACAGCTTTGCTTCTTCAGTAAGAACTGTGAAGAGGGTGACAGCCCTGGCACTTTAGTAGCCAGTTGTTGTGACCGCCCCTGAAGCTGAAGTTGTTGTAATGAGGGGAGACCTTGGATTTAAGGGTCACACATATCTGAAACTGAAGTCTAAAGGGAAGCGCAAAATCTCTCACTGGCAGAGAAAGAACAAAGGTTATTAGTCATTCTGTAGCAGGGAATGAAAGGACCAGAAAAAGGTACAAGTAAGGAAGGAATAGGTCTACTAGGAGTGGAAAGAAAGGAATACGAGATGGTGATCTCAAACTTAGTGCAGATAAAAAGAGACAAAGGAGATGAACTCAGCTGAATAGAACTGAGAATTTTGTGTCAGAAGTTTAGCTTTCTAGCATTTACTTAACTATCTTAACTATTTTGATCATAAAGAAGTTGTATGGGCAATTGTTTGGGCTTTTTGTGGTTGTTTGGTTTTTTTTTTTTATTTTTCCTATGAAAGTCCCTGTTTCTTATCAGTAGTGGAATAGAGTGTGCTATTGGGTCACTATCCATAACCAGGTAAAGACTACACGTACTACATTAGCCTAAGCAAGCAAAGCTTCAGTGGTACCACCTGCGCCTCTTGGAGACCAGCTGTTGGGCTAAAGGTGGTCTTGTGGACATAGTCCTCTCATAACCCCAGTTTTTATATTCACTGACTAACTAATGATCTCTTCGAGGTGCCTGTTTCCTTTGCTGTGTGTACGTACTTTGACTAGGTCTCTGCATGGTATGGTTTCTTCTAGGTAAGAGTCTATGTAGTGACCACCATCAGGACTGGTAAATACATAAAACAGACCCCTAGTGGAAAATTGTAGTCTGAGCAGCAGGTAAAACTTTGCAGATGAATGGAGCTGAGCTGAATATATAGGATCAGGTGCCATGGAAGATCTCTGTAATGTCTTAGGAGAACAAGCTAAGACTAGGGTAGAAATTAAGTGCATTCAGAAGAACACAAATGAGGGTAGTCCCTGTGGTAGAATTGGAGAGTTAGGCTGCCAAAAAACAATTAAATCTTTAACAGGTTAGGTGCAGTTTTGGCACTTCAAATAACAGTCACTGTCTTTCCTCACTTTCACTTGTGTACAAATTCTAAAAGGAAAACAAATGCTGTTTCGAAGTGATGCTAGAAAAGTCAGTGTATACAGAATAAACTGAGCACCTCTTCCTAAAAGTGTTGAACACTGCATCGCTTTTCAAGAAGCTTGCCACTCTTTTGACATAGGAGCGGTGCTTGTGAATAACAAGTCAATTTTGACTGCAGTATTTCTTGAATGTAGAGCTAGGATAACCTGAAAGTTTAAGGTGACCTACTTGAGAAATTCTGTGTAACTCATGAAAAACTCGGCTATCTTTCCATGAAAGACAGGATACGTCTACCATTTCTGATAATATCTATACTTTGAGATTGTATTTGTTCAAGTAATTCTGTAATTTGTTCAAGTATTTTCTGCTTTTGTATTTCATGTTTTGTGCAATTTGGAAATAGACGTGATGGCATTCTATAAATGTATCATCGAATTCAGAGGAATGAGGGTTTTTGTTACCATGAACGGAATAACATGCCATAAATGCTTAAGACATGAAAGCTGCCAAACCTTCTGTGATTGTCAAATAGGCAACAGTCTGAAACAGTTTGTCCATATACATCTGACATGTTCAGTGGTGACGTGAACACACCGACTGACAGTTCAGTGGTGTTCCAAGCTCTTGGTCTGTTGAGTCAGGTTGAGTTTCAAGAAAATGTATAGGAAATTGGGAAACAAATGGTTTGATGTTCTGAGAGAGAAAAAACAAAACAAAACAAAAAAAAAAAACACAACAAACTTCAGTCAGATTTAAGTTCTGCAAAACCCATTTAATGAACAGAGCAAAATCAGATTTTTACTTTATTTGATTTTGTTAAATCAGCAATAAACAAAAGTGTGGACTGAGCTTTTTGCACAGCTTACACTTAATGAGTGTAGGTGTTATTTGTGTTACAGTGATTCCTAAATCCACAAATATCTTGTTGCAGTGGACACTGCAGGAAGTTTCTGGAGAAAACAGAAATCCGAACCAAGTAGCAGCAGTATGGTGTAGAGGCACAGGTTGTTACCCTAACCCAGGGTCTCACAAGTAAATTCTAAATTGCTTTTGCCACTAGCTTTTGGATGCACTTCAGAGGCTCTTGTAGACTTTCTTCTCACTTCTGAGTTAATAAAATGCCTGTTTCTTTAGCATGTTTTATAACTTTGGCTGGGTTCAGTTTGAAATTTTGAAAATTGATTGAGAACTGCCATACAGCTCTCAATTGAGTGCAGGGAGTTGTAGGTTAAAATAAGTTGTTTGGAATTTTTTTAGGTTAAACAGCTATTTGTTGTTGTATTCTAAAAATGCTAGCCAGTACTTAGTCCCTGGATAATGTGTGGTTGCTAAATATTTATAACTCAAAATCAAACCACCCAGTGACCTATTTGATGATGATATTATTAGTATTAGTTTTGGCAGAGACTTTTTTTTTAGCATGACATGATTTTGCATTGGTAAAATCACACATGGATTGTAACATTGACTTAGTACCTTTCATTGTACTGTTTTCTCTAATGCCCAGTTTGAGAATACATACTGTTGTTAGATCACGTGGCAAACATTACTGAAATGTAATCACAGAGACTACTATTTTCTTTAAGCTTATATTAGTTGGCTAGAAAGTTCTTGCCGGGATGCGTCATTTAGTAGCTTTTGATCATTTTTATTTTTTTCTTAGCTCCTAGTACCAAAAGCTTAACTGAAGGAGGAGGAAAATTCTACACAAACTATCTTTTCTCTATTAAAAAACAAGGAATAATTGGATGAAAAGTAGAGGCAACCACTTTTCTTGTCTGTTGAAAAAGCGTGAGCTGTGTGCTTGGGAGGCTGATATTGCAGTATTTCAAAACAGAGTGGATTTGGTTTAGGCTTTAGAATATGAAATAAGAAAAAATTAACTGAGTCAGTACAAGGGTTTATCCAGCCCTTAAGCTGTCTGTCTCCAGTGGTGGCCACAACCAGGTGCTTACAGAAAAGTTGGCATGTGAGAGCATGTGATATTTTCCTCAATGCTTTCCCAGTCCATCACTTAGCAGCTCAAGGGAGCTCCTGAAGCACTTGTTACCCGTTTATTTGTTAACCCCCAAAGAATCTCTGCTGCTCACTTGTCCAATGCAATTTTACAGTGTTTGTAGTTTTATATCTCCATCTTCTACTTCAGCTATTAATTGAATCTTTTAACATGCCTAGGTTTTGTTTCAAAGCTGTCTTTATTGGTTTACACTTACAGATCAGAGGGAGTCCCTGGTCTTCGACCAACAGGCAGGATTCAGCTCTCTTGTATTGCATCTTTGCAAGATACTATAGCATGTAGCATGTGCTGAGAAATGAGGCATCTTCCAGGGCAGTGCTGGCTTATCTAAAAGCACCGTTAAAAAAAAAAATCCTTTTTTGATAGTAGACACACATTATGAGCTGAGGCAGCACTGAGGCAGTATCAAGGAACACTTGTAAAAATTTTAGCAAAACAATTTTATCAACAATAATGTACCAACAGGCTGATTATGAGCCAATAAAGAGGGTTTATTTGGTACATTGAATTTATATTATGGTATAAACTGACTATTAATATGTCTCAAGTGCCATAGGTTCACCTTCATCTCTTTTTCACTTCTTGTTTTCTGAGGCAAAATTAGAATTTATTCCTCTTTTGTCTGAAGAACTCTGTAAGATAGTATCAGGGTGTCTCTTTAGATTTGTGTAACATAATTCTTACGCTTTTATGAATATATCATAGTTTGGGTTGTTATTTCCCCTCTTCAAACAGTTTTATATGACAGCTGCTTATGGTCATGATTATAAGTAATCTTTTTTGTTCCTTTATAGCAGTAATATGGGGATCATAGCAACGTGGTTTGCGTATGATATATGTCAGTGGGAAATAGAGGTCTAGTCACCATTTCCTTAAATGGTGAGAAATGGTATTTTTAAAAGGCAGAAAAAAGGAGAGATCTTTTTTCAGTACTCTTTCCCAAAGATCCTGTAATGCTTCTAAAAATAGGAAGAAAAAACTTATTTCAGATTCTTTGTGCTGTTGCTTCTTTGCGCATATGCATCTTACCGAAAACCAGAATGTAATGATTACTTTCCTTGTACAGTATAAGAATTATTAGTATCTTTTGCAGGTGCTTGGAAAAGTACAACTTCTATACAGTGATGAAAATATTTTGCTACGCACATCATTATTTTCGTCAACTGAAATCAAAATGTCAGTGCTGTAACTGCTCAACTAAGTTCCAGCATCCCAATGATTTGCTGTAGAATTCACAAGGCACACAGTTTTTGCGCAGTCAAACTCCCATCGTTGGGAAAATTTCTGAATCAATTAAAGAAATGTTTGAAAGAAGAGGAGATTGATATCTTCTCTCCCATCTTGTGCTGGAATGTTACTGTGTTGTAGTCTGTCTGTAGTATTACCGAAAATACAAAGGCTGGTTTGGATTGCTTTGGTATTGTGAAAGTGAAAACAACTTTTGTCATCTGATCAAAACTGTTCTGCTTTGGCAGAGCAATACAAAGCTGCTGAACATTACTGATGAGCCTCAGTTAGATCCTAGAATCATATAGAATACCAGGTTGGAAGGGACCTCAAGGATCATCTGGTCCAGCCTTTCCTGGCAAAAGCATGGTCTAGACAAGATGGCCCAGCACCTTGTCCAGCTGAATCTCTGTGTCCAATGATGGGGAATCCACCACTTCCCTGGGGAGATTATTCCAATGGCTGCTTGTTCTCATTGTGAAAAATTTTCCTTTTGTGTCCAATCGTAGTCTCCCCAGGAGTGACTTGTACCCATTACCCCTCATCTTTTCCATGTGACTCCTTGTAAAAAGGGAGTCTGCATCTTCTTTGTAGCCACCCTTTAAATCCTGGAACATGGTGATAAGGTCTGCCCTAAGCCTCCTTTTCTCAAGGCTGAAGAAACCCAGTTCTCTCAGCCTTTCCCCATATGGCAGGCTTCCCAGTCCATTGATCATCTTGGTCTTCTCCAGACCCTCTTGATCTTCTCCAGACCCTCTCCAGCCTGTCCACATCTTTTTTGCATAGCGGGGACCAAAACTGAACACAGTATTTGAGGTGTGGCCTGACAAGCGCTGAGTAGAGCGGGTTAATGACTTCTTTATCTCGGGTTTGTCAAGCCTTTTTTTGTTTTGAGCAGACTTGGAAACTTGCAGTTAAGTCAAGGGGGTCTTTTGCTCCGTCTACTTCCCCATCTACTTTAAAGGTAATTAACTGTTTTTGTGTTTCCAGGAGGGCATTCTTGAAAAACTCCCAGCACTTGCTAGGTCCTTTATCCTCCTTGGAAGTTTCCCACAGAATTTCTCCTTACTGAGGGATGTGTAGAAGTATTTGGAATATCATAATAATGCATATTAAAGCATGTTAGTTTTGTCTTATTGAATTAAATATGATGTGCTTTGCATTTAATTTTCAGTATCTCAATTGAGGTGAGTGGATAAGAGTTGGAGAGCATGAGTGATGAACCTAAATTCACAGTAAAAAGGTATCTAATTTAATAACTTTCCAGTGTCAATTACTGGCAAAACCCATGCTGTGGCTCCCGTTGAGAGCAGGTTCACAAAGGGTAAAAGTGCCTTTTGGTCCTTGCTTAAGCAAATAATTGCCTAGGAAAAAGTCTTTGTAGTGCATCTGAGAGCCTGGTATGGTGACCGAAGCTTTTTCACGAGCAATACCCTGAAATCCTATTCTGTGTATGTCTCTTCTGTTTCCCTGTAATTCTTCATGGCCTGCTTTCCCATACATTCCCTACGCATCCTTCTGGGTTCCTGTTAACCTGGGCTGAAGGCGCTGCACAGTGTAGCTGGCTCACAGCTGTCTGCTGGCTGCCCGTCTGGTTGCCTTTGAGCTTGAAGCTCGTGCTGAAGCCCCTTGCCAGTTTAGGCCCTTCCCATCTGTCCAGACTTCCATGAATTTTACAGAAACTTTAATTTTCTAACTCTGTTGCTTGGACTAGTTAGTACTGACCATTGTAATACAAAAATATTATTAGGGAATAGATGGACAGGTAGTGTGACCACTTCCAGTGTGTGCATGTGAATCTGCACGCGTAATGGGCTGCATATGAGTACAGGACAAAAGCAAGTCACACAGCTGTTCCATTCTGGCAGTGCTAAACCCAAGGTGATGCTTCTATCCAAAACACTTACAAAACATACAAATAATTCATTGAATAATTGGCATAATGTCATAGAGGGAACAACTCAAAGAATTGTAGCTGTGGGTTGTCTTCAGTATTGCTAGGTATATTCACAGTGATGCAGGGATCATTCATTTTTGATATCAGCAAATAAAACTGCATCCCTATTTATCACCAAGGTTGTTACATGTTTTTGTTGATTTCCATGGTTTCCATTTGATTTATTTGATTTATTTTTTTCTATTCATTTGACCAACAAATGATCAAAAAGTGCCCCATGCAGTTGTTGCCGTGATGACTTGAAAATGACCCTTTGGTTGTGTTCGTGGTATACGCTTCTAAATGCCACAAATGTGAATCTCATTCCTCAGGACAGCAATCTGTAAAATTACTGTAAACGCTTAGCCGTGTGAGGTTTAATTAATGCCAAAAGCCTTCAATAAACATCAGTTGCAATTTGGAGTGTGCTGAGTTAATGATTCCTGCACTCTGACTAATGCACGTGCCGCTAAATCTATGTGCAAAGTGGCTGGCACTGACATTAATCACACCCCACCAATGTCCCTGCGTGCACAGAGGGAAGGGAAATGGGAAACCAACAGAAACATTTGACAGCAATGCACTTAAACATCTCACCTTAGAGGCCTAAAGGACAAAGTGCGTAACAGTATCATTTCACATGGTAGGGAAGAAAAACATAACAAAAAATTAATAAGTGCCTTTGATAACTTTGGAAGTTAAGAAAATAACTTCCCTAAGTAAAACTTCATATTAAATGTGTTGCAGAATCATCTGTTAGTTATTGCAACGGGATTTTTCATAATGCTGTTTGACCAGAGAGTTTTTCCTTCAGCGAATACTGATAGTCATCAAAAAACATGGAAGAAGTTTTGGAAAGAAAAAAAAAAAAAAAATCTTCCAAAACCGATGTTTTGGAACAGACTGTGAAATTCTGTTCGGGTACCCATGCAGAACCTGGCAGCATTTCAAATCATGTGTGCCATGAATGTGGTAAATGTGATTGCTCTAAAAAAGGATAAAGGAAGAAAAAAACCACAAGGTTATAAACTGTGTGCTTTCTTTGTTTACCAAAGTTGATAGTTTTGCATTTATTTTCGTGTTAGTTTTGCGTTGTGTATCAGCACAACTCTGCCAGCTGAATCATGAGCATACCAACTAGAGGTGATGCTGTGGCAGTATATTTTAATGAAAGTAGAAGTGCAGGAATAATCTATCTAATCCATTTTGTCCTTATCTATGTTCTTGGAAGAGTTAATTCTCGCTATCCTGTGAGAAAGGTAGTGTGCTACTCCCAAGAGACAAACACTTTAAATAAATATGTTTATATCCCTGTTTAAGGTTTGGTATAGTAATTTTCTAACATGCAGTTGTTTTTAAAAAACTGAAGTAAATTTGAGTGAGGTAAAACCTCGTTCTTCTTGATGATCCAGTATTTTACAGCTGGTGGGTTAACAATTGCTGTGTAAAAGAACATTTAATACTGTACAGTTAAGTAAATGAGAGCTGTAACTGAAGAGAATTTCACTGCCATATCTGTGATGTCCACTTAGGAAAAAAAAAATGCTGAAATACTGTGAATTGGAGGTGTGCAAGTTGGACCTTTGAATCCAGAAGTGTACTCCTGCTTTGCAGCAGTTTTGCACATAATCATACTGAATACTGTTCACTGTTGTGGATTCTGAGAAGGTCACTGAGCCCAGAAATTCATATCTAAAGCATATAGGTTGAAGCTTAACAGTGTGAGGAAGACTGCTTTTGTGCGTAGGACATAAGACTTGGACTGTGGATCTATGCAGCACTCCATAGCTCTGCAGCTGGCTTCATGCATGACCTTAAAAACTAAATCACCTATTGACTATTTTTTTTCAAATATTTGTAGGAAGATCAAGTCAACAGCATGAATGGCTTGTGTTTTGCTGCTGTAAGGCTTAGTGTCCCTGTATCACAATTTCTGAATTATCAAATCAGGACAATATTGTCTCCTAGGCTTGTCTGTTGAGTGTCTTGTATTTTGGGACAGGATTGTGTTTGTCTAGGTGGTCCTAGTGGTGGTGTAGCAGTGATAATCTAAGGACATATGGGCTGAGAGACAGCTAATTCTTTATTAGATGAGCTAGTGTAAGTCTTAGGATATCTTCTTGGGCATCTGGATGCAACCATAACACAAATGAAGACTAACAACAATGCTTATTAAAAGTTCAAAACTGTACCTGTAGAGATAATTTCTTCCTGAAAGACTATGCTTGATGTGTCAGCCTTTTGAAGGTTCTTATGACTGCACTACTACTTGTTTTTTCTTCCCTTTCAATACCTTTCTCAGTTTGGGGGAGGGGTGGTTGTTGTTGTGGGGGGGTGTTAAGATTGACATCACTTGTGGTGGCCGTGTTATTCAGGGACTGTGACTATATAAATTTTTTTACTATTTTGCATTAGTCAAAGCATGCATGGCCACGTCTGGGCCATATATGAATGTGTGATTTGTAATTTTTATATTTTAGAGATGTGATAACTAGAAAAAGTTCCTTTATACTTTCTTTCAGTGATGTGTGTACATAAACTTATGTCTTAGAGTAGTACTGATCTATTTTGGAAACATAATCAGTAAGGAAATGCTACACAGCTTAACTGAATGAGTGAATGATAGTAATAAACAATAACAGGTATTGCTTTAACATATAAATTATAAATTGTAATACTAACTGAAAATGGAGTCTTTTACTATCTGTTGATGCAACTGATAATACAGGAAATTATTAATCAAGATACATTTGTTTTTTAAAAAAAATCCAAGAAATGCTTTTTTTTTTTTTTAACATAGCATAAACAGTATCTGCCTCTGTTTAATGCTGTATCTTAAAGTACCTTCCAAAGATGCTTATAAAAAATAAATTTACAAGTTCAGGTATGTTTGAAAAATCCTTATCCTGGAATTCTGTGGTGGTCTTGTGTCCCTGTAAACATTTAGTTTTAATTTTGCAATACATACACAAGTGGTAATGGTAATTTTCAGGTTACAGCATGGTCCAGTCAAATAAATGGGAGCCAGAAGATACAATTTTTAAGGCTCTCTTGCTGTCTCTAGTATTCATCAGCTCAGTGGACTAGGAGATTCACTTTTTTGTGTGTTTTCTGTTTCTGATTAGATAGCCTGTGTTCTTAAAGCTTGGAGTCTTGTTTTTATTGGTAAGTTCATACACCACTCAGCAAAACTGAGAGGTTTTCTCTTGTTGGGCTTGGGGATGGACAGTTTAATAAAACACTTGGGATTATAAGGATTTCAAAACTTTAAAAAAAAAAATTGTAATAACCCTCTCTGGCTAGGATCTAGTAAACCTTTGTATTACTGTGAGTAAGGCTAGCAGGCGTGACTATAGTGGGGCTTGTAATTCTATTAAGATTTGAGATCTTCCTCAACATTGTTCATCTTCAAAGAGCTATTATGAAGTGATTACACTTTTGCAGGTTGGGTTTTTTTCATTAAATATATTCCGACTTGGCAGTAACTAATTATTAAAGGCATTGCAAACTGCTTGGAGACAGGCTTGTCTTAGCCTTTCTCGATTCACACCTGGATACTGTGTTTTGATAGAAATGAAAGCAGAAGGGACATCAGCTTCCATTCCAGATACCATACTTAGTATGTGGATAGGACCTTGCCTTTGTGTTTTACAAAAGAATTATAATGTAATAACTGAAAAACTCTTTTGGTTTGCGTAAGAGTCCTATGTGAAAGCTATGAAACGTTCACTGAAATTCCGTATTGTTTTGGTCTTTGTCATTTACAGTGATTTGACACAACTATAACCCTCAATGAAACCTTTATTTCTGCATACCTGGGTGCATTCCCACCAAGTTCTCCCTTGGTTTTCTCCTGAATGATGGGGATCCCCCCTGGGGATGATCACACCCATTTGCCACTGTGACTCCAGAGTAATGCCTCTAAATTTGTTGTGGCTTTTCAGCACCTTAGTTCTTAGTACTTTATCTGTTGAGTGTTGGACCACACTGTAGCTGCTTTCTTAGCCTGTGCTCGAGAGACAGCTGGGCTTTTTGCTGGGCTTCACAAAGCATTTTCAAGTGTGATGTGATTCAGCTGTACCCCAGCTGATCACTAAAGCTATGCTGTATATGTTACATTTTCTTCCCAAGTGGAGACTCAAGCCAATAGGGACTCAATTTCTATGGAAACAGCTGTCATATAGTCAATTCTGTAGCTTATTGTAGCCTGCAAATTAGATAGACTAGATGTTGGAGAGCTGTTTTTTGTGCTACTTGTTATCCCTTTGCTCTCACTGCCTAACTGCTGCTGTTGATTAAGTTTAATCCCAAAGCACATCAGAATTAAAAGACTTTGCATTTTTATAAGTCCTCTGAAAAAAGCTTTTCTCCATGAGTTCTGTGGCAAACATAAATTGTTATTCACAGTGGGGTAAATGCCTGAAGCAAGGGAAACAATCGCATGTAAGTTGCAAATCTGACTGCAGTGCTGATGCTCACAATTGTAGGCTGTTTTGGACGTATGCCAAGAGAAAACCCAAATAAAAGAGATTCATCCTCATAAAGTCATGCACTAATTTGTGCAGCCTATAGGAGAGAGAGGTTGAGTAGTTTGAGTATGAAGAGATTTGAATGCAAGAAGTTAAGATGTGAGGCTTTTTTAATCTAACTAAGAATAATGGTGGAACAGCTGTTAGGGAAAAAAAAAAATATGTTATCAGCTAGACAGAATAGATTCTTTCGTGACAAAAGCCACAGCCACACTGGCTAAGAGACTTCTGATTTCTCCAAAATAGCTGGAACGATAAGTTTTGCTGTTTGATTTAGTATGACCATTCAAGGTAATTTTCAAGCATTTTCTTTTTGGCATTTGCAATTAAACAAAGCACCACAAGTGGTCACCGTGCTGTCACTGATAGGGAACTGGGTAAGAGAACTGTCACAAAAAATAACTTTGACCTGTTCACAGTCAAAGCTATGGAAATTGTTTTAAGGCTTTTCTGTTCAGAGAAGGAACACTGTAAAAAGCCAGTCTTATGTTTCAAGATGTATTAACCTATACCAACTCCCAAAATACAAGTAATCTGGTAGCAACTGACTCCACTTTTTGTCTAGTAGCTGTCTTTCAGTTGTGAAGGCAAAGCACATTTTTTACTTACTATTTTATCTTATATTTAACTTACATATTTTACCTGTAATGTTTTTACATGTATGTGATCAGCTGATGCCTGTTATCTTCCTATTTCAACACCTCTCAGTGAGTTATTACAAACATAGTAATAAAATAATAAGTATATAAATAATGACACTTTTGTACTAGAAGTAGTTTGAGATATAAACTACACGTGAACTTATTCCCATGTGAAAGAATAGCTTTATTGATCATGGTCTAATGCTTTTCACTAGAGCTGTTGAAACACTTCCGTTAGTAATCTCAGTAATTTAAGCAACAGCAAACGATGGAGAAAATGTCTTTCCACATAGGTTCTCTCTCTCTCTCCCCAACACACATGCTTTCACACACACGCGCATATGTGAGAGAGAGGGGTTGTGATAAAAGTTACTGGCAATGTTGCTATGAACAATCTGACTTAAAAGTTGCCAACAGCTCTTCTTGCCTTTTTGCTAATTAGAATGAACCCAGGGAATGAGAATTTTTCATGCTTTTATCCCTGTCACCTTGCAGGTATACTCTTAATGCTATTTATTTTAATAAGAGGGAATAACAACACACAGAAGGGTAAGAAAAGATGTTCATTTATGCTTTATTCTTAAGGAGTCACCCAGAAGTACTTTGTTTGTCTGATCCTAAAAATGTGTCAAAAAGAAATGATTCAGTCCCTTCTTGATCTTTAGAGATGTTCCTTTCACTGGACCACTAAGGTGCTTGGGGGGACAGAGCCTCTGACATTAGAGAGAGGCAAAAGCACCTGTTTTGTTTACCCTGATAAGAAGAAGGATAAGGAAGGATCTATTCACATTCTTTTTACTACCTAATATTGCATAGGGAAGGTGGAGCCTACTCCTCTCAGATACACACAATGAAAAGGCAAAACGCAGGACAATGGGACTACCTGACATTCTGTGATTCTATGAAATATCTCAAAAGAAAAATGGAGGCATTAAGGAGACATCTTATACTGTATTTTGACTTTCTCAAAATCCTTATATTTTAACACAGACTTATGAAAAAGCTTTTGGAAACTTTTGGGTAGTTGGGGAGAAGGTGGTAGGGTGCAGCATATGCATTTAATGGTATGAAGACTGGGTCACATACGGAAAAAATTACTAATTATTCAATTTCACTAGAAAGCCTCTGAAAGAAAATAACTGTGGTGTTTTTAAATGGCAGAAAGGTCTCAAGGAAGTTTCAGAACTTGAAAAATTGCATTAAAATGTTACCTTATAATAGTAAATGTGTCTAGGAGTGATGATGCGATGGCAATTGAAGGCTGCTATAGGAAAATAATGTTCAGGTAACTTATTTCTTTGTTATGAATTAATGATAAAGTGTGCTACTTGGCTTGTAAAGATCTTTATTTGGCTGATTTGCTATAATTGAGAAAAAGGGACAGTTTTTTAGTTCCGGAAGTCCTTTTCCGGTACCTGGGCACCTGGATGTTTGTTAGTCTTTCTCATTTGTATTAACTTATTAAAAAGTAAATAAAAAGGATTGCCTACCTTTTCAGACTGCCTCTTGGTGCCACAGGCTGTTGCATTCATGGCAGCGCTACTGGGTTGTTGTCTATTCTAACGCCAAAGACCAAAGTAATTGTGCAGACTCAGACATACCAAACAGCATACTGGGTAACACATTTGCAAAAGCAAAATTAATTGGTACCCGGACATCAGTTCTTTTAAAGTGACTATTCTTAGTGATATTTTTGAAAAGGAAGCATTTGGGCAAATGTGCAAATCTCCTGCAAGCAGTCATTGTTCATTGGAGAACATGACCTCCCTGCTGTGCTGTACATGGATAGAAACAGTAAATCTATGGCCAAAAGCAGTGTTGTAAATACCTAGCAAATGTTGCCAAATATTTACAATAGTTTATTACCTAGTAAAAACAAGTGTCAGTTTATACTACTTTTTTTTTTTTAGAGTAAAGTAGGTTTACTATGTATTTTTCGTGTGAAGATCTACGCTTTTACAGAAATAGTTACACTGAAGTTTTGCATTGTTTGCTTTGTATAGTATGCTGTATTTTATAGATCTAAAATTCACATTACAGTGTAATAATTTTTTTTCCAGCATTTTGTCACATTAGTTCATTATAAAGTCTGTTGATATAGTCAGCGCAACACAAAATTATATTTGAAGTATCAACTTATCATTTTAAGAACTGTTTTTATATTGGAAGGAATATTTTATAGCGGGTTTTGATATCTAATGCCTATAATATTACTAAAATTATTTCGTAAAGAAAGGTATGTCTTTTGGGACAGCTACTTTACTCTGGGAAGAAGAATTCTAGAAATAAAGTAGTGCAAGTTAGGGAAATATAACTGAGGTGAGGTTGAATGACTATTAAGTGCAAGTAGCCCTTCCCAGTAGGATGATGTTTTGTAACAAACCAGAAGTTGTCTATATTACTGCATGGAAAATATTTACCAACATGATTTGGAACTTTTGGCAGACTTCTGTGGCATCACTGGAAATAAGACAAAATACTCTATATAGTTATTAAATTTAATAATTTTGAAAAGAATTAATTCATATTATGAAGGTTGTTTCACATCAACACAATTGAAAGTACTCTTTTGTAGAGTAGAGAGAAGATACTGCTTATCAACATGGACATCTACAACTTCTGCGTCTGGTAAAGATAACAATGTGAAGTCAGAACTTGGATGTGTTGAAAATGGATCTCACTGCATATACGCAGTTAAATGAGCAGCTCACAGAAAGAAATGAATTTGACTGTTCCAGCCTTCATAGCTTTCCCAAGTAATTGGTTGCCTTAATGAAGGTTTTGGTTTCTTCAGTTTTGTTTTGTTTTTTTTCCCCAGTTACTTCAAAATATGTACTTGTGAATCCACAGAGAAAGTATGCATATGTTAAATTTGATCAGATACACAGTTTAATACTGGGTTTTGTCCAACCATAATGTTACTTGAACATTCAGTCTCTGTGAATGTTGGATTTGTAACTAGAAAATTCATGGAGCTTCTGAGCAGTAAAATGTTACTGTCTAAGTAAGAAAGTAAATCTATAACAATGTCTGTTTTCTAAACATGTAAAAATGCTTTGGGCAGTGGACTAGTAAATTCAAACCTTGAGAAGATGAAGCTTTTCTGTCAGAAATGAGATTACCTTTCTATGAATTCAGTTTTAACTCGGTCGTTACATCAGCAAGTTTGGGTGCAAGTTGTCTCATACCAGTGAAGTGATTGGTCTGAATTCCTGAATTTCCCCCTTCCCCTTATTTGAAGAGTTGAAATACTGGAGATAGACTCATTTAGGTGTTGTCTTCTTCCTCCTGTTTACATGCTTTTGGACAAAATTCATTTAATGTAGTGATGTGCGTCCTGGCTTGAAATGAATAACAGTTGATTTTTAAAATATGTAGAAGAGAGACTTATAAAGGAAAATGCAACTCAGACACTAGCTGAAAATAATAACCTTTCTATGTCTTTATTTCAGTGAAAACTGAGATAAATTCAACTTGAGATTCAATTTACCTGACATTCAATTTACACAAATTCTGTTTTACTGTAATACATACCTGTCAGTAACAATAAAACATGCTTTTGTAGTTCTTGAGGAATTTGAGTCAAAGATAAGTATTTTGTATGGATATAGCTGAAAAATAAAACCAAATTGGTAGATAGGAAAAAATAAATCAGTGAAGTAAAGGACTTTGTGTTCTCTGTTCATGGAGCCTCCCCCTTCCTGCCTTATCCCATGTATTTACAGTTGTTTCATCGTATACTTTCTCCTGGACAAAAAAATAGAGTATATGTAACGGCTTGATGAGGATCAACATTTCCAATCAGTAATGAGTTTCAAATGAAGTATCAAAATGCTTTTTTAATGAAGCATAATCGTGTCAAAGCAACCAGATTTCTTTGCTTGAGCTTGTCCCAGAGATTCCATGCCACACTTTCAAAAATGTTTGAGGTGCAGAGGAACAAGAATGGGAAAAGCAGAAATCAGTACAATAACCAAGAAATGTTTAGGCTTTGCTAACATGTTTGCATTGGGCAAGGGGGAAGCCATCTCAGTGCTGTATCTGTGGTGGAGTTTGCATGTTCCTTAATGTTTCTTAAAAAAAATGGTTTCTTTGCTGTTGGAATGGTGCTGGTGTTTGCAAGAGTCACTAGTGCTGCCCAGTGCTTTGTACCTGTATCTGCTCTGGAAGGAAGTTGCTTTGCATCGTGCTTCAGTGACATCCTTCTTGTGGGCCCAGCTTTACGTGTAGACATTCTGAGTCCACTGTCTGTTTAAGAAAAATATAAGTTGATAAAAGGAAATAACCATAAGGAAATCAACCTCCCACTGAGAACAGTGCCATAACAAATCCACTTCTGAACAGCTGTCCATGCATGAGTTTTGAATTTATCTGGATATTTGCAGCTGCAAAACGCAGTGAGGAGAAACATGACTTACCTGTGATATGTTATTTTATTTTACAGGAAAAGGCTCAATGCTTTCAGAAGGCTCTTGTTTCCCAAGCAGATAAATCCACGCAGACAGAACTCGTCAGCCACGATGTAAGTAGCTGTATCGAACACTACTTTTTTATCATCTTTGTGGGTGCTCAGACTTCTGTCAGCCTGTTTGCCTGTGCTGCTGTTGTGTCCATGAATTGATTTAGGGGGATTTACTAGAACACCATTCATCCTTTGCTCTTAAATGATTTTCAAATGATTTTCAAATACCTTCTGAAACATGAGAAGATAATTACAACTACCTACCAGCATGCCAATGCCCTATTAATTTTATGCTTTACAAAGAGCTGTGAATTAGCATAAGTGAATGTGGAGGATATGTATTTAGTGGATTCTAATTTTTTTTCAGTATTCATTTACACACTTATTGACAATTTAATGAGGTTGTTATGTTGTCACTGTACGCTGTCCCAACAATATTTGAATTTTGGAAGATAATGGAATAAATACAATTTTGCCTAGTGATGTTAAAGTTCTGTTTCCTAAAGAGCATCTCTCAGAATTTCTGTTAGAAAGTGAATGTATTCTCATTCAAGAACATAGTCAGGGAAGACTCCTTAACTGTAGAAATACATATATTTTTTTCCAGTTTTTTAAATTAAAGTATTCTGTCTCTAGGACATTGGTTGAATATGTGTAAGAGATTCACTTGTTTATATAAGCCTTCTGGAATAATCTTTGATTAAGAATGCCACAATGTGGAATATTTAGCACAGTTCTATTCTGTGATTTGAGCAAATACTCCTTACCAAAGACTGTTCTGCAAAATAAGGCTGTGGTTCTGCATTGGTGCGTATCAATATGCTGCTTCAAATTTATAGAAAGAACACTGGAATTAAAGCAGCTTTTGAAACCTTCCTCTTGGTTGGTTTTGTATCAGTGGAGCATTAAAGTTTTGTCTTCTGAGCCTTTGGATGGTCTTCTGAAGATAGAAACATAAAAATGTCATGTTTTAATCTGGGAAGTTCTTGACACAAACTACCTTTTGGTGTTTTTTTCAGACTGTCTTTTAAGCTGATTCAAGCCAGGAGTACTAACTTTTTTTTTTTTAAAGTAAAATACTTTGGACAAAAATGTATTTATAATTATTATTTTTATATGTATTACTCAACACTTGTGGGTTGTTTTCTTTGTTTGTTTTTTCCTTCAGTGTACCTATCTACACTAATTTCTTGTTCGTGGATTGCCAAATATGAAGCCTTATGTTCTACTGTGTCTGCGAAATAATGTCTGTTGGAATTTACTGAAATTGTGACATGCATATATTAATGGTGAAAAATCCATCATATTCAAAAGTACTTGAAAACATAACAACATAAAGATAATAACAACAAAATTTTTTAAAAAAACCCTTTTCTTTAGCAGCATTCTCTTCAACGTTAGTGGAACACATTTTTCAACCTTCCCTGGTAAAATAGCTCTACCATGTCATGGTTGCAATCATATGTTTTCTTATATAGGGTGGTGTAATGCAAGAACAAAAAGAAATGTGGAATGTTTTTTTATGGAACAACACATCCACTTGTATTTATCTTGTACAGAGGACTTGTGAAAATTGCATTACAAGGAGTTGATTACAGAGAAAGTTGAACTAATCTGCAGGAATAAGACATTCTTACTCTGCACACCATGAGCGGAATTCAGTGACGAAAAATGTGCAAATAAATAGTATTAGGACTTTTCGTAATATTGTTAAAAACTTTTGGTCACTTATTTATTAGATTGTGCAGCTTTTCTTCGAGGGATAGCTATTACAGGTAATGATAGGTTCAACTCTGTTTCTGTTGAAACCAAGTGGCAATTACATTTGTATTCTTTGCTTTTATATGAGATCTCAAAGAGCAAGTTGTAACCATGGCAAGTAGTATCTGTATGTCTTTTTATTCAGGCTGTGCATAAGTGTGTATAACTACAAGAATATGGTGATAATGTGAAATTAGACTAAAGAGAAAAACACAAAACAGATCAGAGAATGCAAGATATAATTTTCACCCCATTAGTCACACATTCTGAGAATAGCATGCATTAAATACCTAAGATATCTAGTTTTAACAGGTAAGCAGAAAATTTAAGTTCATTCCGTCACCAATAAAGATTTGAAGTTGTAATTCCATTTAAAAAAAAAGTCACCTGTTTTATTTCTCCTTAATACAACTTTAGAAGCTAACGGTAGTTGGATATAAGTGTTATCAGGAATTTGCGTAGCATTATTTCATCAATGTTATACAAATATTGCTATACGCTTCAGAATGTAGTATTTCAGAAATCCTTAAATTAGTTCTTCTGTGAATAGTTTGTTTTATATTGTCTCATATTCTTTTGTTTCACTGTATAAACTTAATAGCTGCCTATTTTGCAGTGCAAAAAAACCCCTGAGATGGGTTAGCCTCCAAAAGAAAGCAATTCTCTGTTTTGTTTGACTTCTGGACAATGCCTCTAGTAGTTGAGAGACTGTTCTTTAGCCTTGGAGTTCATTTAGATACATCATTAAAAGTAAATGGAAGTTCTGACTTGGACTTAGACAAGGAATATGAATCCTTTCATCCATAGGGTGTACAGTAATGAAAAAAGGCTAGAGGCTAGTTTATATTTAGGAAGGAATGAGTGAAGAAGGAAGAAATGCAGTGTTTCAAAGGGAAGAAATGTTCTTGTCTCTGTGGAACTGCTCTGAAAAAGTTTAAACAGTGTTGACTGACTGTTTTGTGTAAGTATTTGAGAGGTTACCAGAATGGAAGTTAATATAGTGTATTTTATGTTAGTGGATATAAGTACAGTCAGATTCTGGCTATCAAGATGATTAGCAAAGTTTGGATCGTGCAATCTCCTGCAATACCTGTAAATTGTTGGATAATACTTCTGATAGATTTCTCTGTTTTCTTCCATGCAGCACACTGAGATTTTTCAAGTGAAATTGCTTTAGAGTATTGTATTAGTAAGCAAGTGAAAGCTAAAGTCTGTAGCGGTAAAGATAATGTTTCTCATTAAGAGGTGTTTGAACTGGAAAACACACTGCTTAATCTCTTTTCTGTATTAAAACGATCTAATACAAAACTTAATTATGGAATTAAAACAAAAAGTTTAAAATAAGTTTTGATAAGGAGGGAAAAGGTCTTCCATGATGAGGAACACTACATTTTCCTTAAGTGATTAACATGAACACTTTGCTACTTGACTAAATTGAAAGTAAAATATCAAGCCAGTTGCTGTCTGTATTCAAGGGAAGACATTAGAAAGTAATCCAGGTTTCTTAGAAAGCTAATTGCATTCTACTGCAGAATGTCAAGGGATCTCCACCTTATGATAGTCCTAAATTTATTCAGTTTTCCAATATGTGTACTGAGAATCATTTAAAACATGTTGGGAGTCTTTCAGAAAGAGCCATGTGTGCGACATACTGATGTGGGGGAGACTGCTAAATAAGAAATTATTAATGTGCTTAAATAATCAATGCCAATTTAACCTCCTTCACCTTGCTTTATTTGCAAAGCCTTTATTTTATTGAGAGATCAAGGAATAATTTCTTGCATGTTGATCAGGTTTCTAAAACAGACTGGAAGATAGATACAGTCAACCAGCATTGCGACTGATTACAAGATCATGTTAAGCGATACAACCCTAGTCATGGCTATTCTGTTTGTTCTTTTTCTTTTGTACTGAGAGTGAAGCTGATGTAAATAGGTTTTGGACTGGTCCTTAACTCCTTCCCCATTTAATGGGAATCCTTTCCAGTTAAGTGGTCCTTACGTTTTGTATTCTGCTTCTAGAGTCTCAGACAAAAAACTTGCGTGGTCTTGCTCCCTATCTCCTTACCGTTTGATTTGCATAGCTATAAACAAAAAATACCTTTCCTCAGTGATCACTAGCATTGCGTTTACAACAGTGCTGGGTGATACACAAGCAGGCACTGACTTTAAACACCTGTACTACCATGCAATATTAAAATTAATAGGTATCCATAGTAATACATTTTCATGGTATTTGTTTTGCTGTACATTACCTTGGATGGCATGCCCTCTCAAAGCCTGGGCACTGCTTTCCGCAGAGCATCTGGGTTTCACTAGGAGGGAGGGGAAGACGTGGAGGTGGATGCTCTAACTGTTCCCCTCCACCTCCCTTCTAGGCTCCTCATCCTCCCTGGCAGCCAGCCAGCGTGGTTTATGGATGGCGTGAGGGACCTGTTGCATTGTGTCCTCTGCTCCAGGAAGGCAGGGGGACAGAATACTAAAGCACTTGGACTGCTTAAACTTTCCAGTTTAATCTAAATATATTCCTGCCCACAGACTTGCATAGTTTGTTACAGTGTGAAATGAGTTGCATTTTGCCATGTAAATACGAACTATATCCTGCTTCTGTCATGTCGTCCCCCCCCCTCCCACCTTGGAAACTGATGTCCACCTGCTATCGTATGTTACTACTACATTATTTTTATCCATTTATTTCTTATTCTCTCTCTGAGTTTGTTTTCTAACATATACAGTGAAACAATGCAAACTTGTGCATAATATACCTTTCTCTAATGCAAAATTATTAAAAAAAAAAAGTACCTTTAGAAATCAAACCAACCATTAACCATTTCAGGCCTTGCTTTGCTTGTGCTTCTGTGTAGCTATTCATATCTGGATATCCAAGTTGTTCTTGTCATGCTAATTCCTTTTCCACAACTTCCTCTAGCAATCATTTTCTCTTCTTCTCATGGCCATTTTTGTTTTTTTAGTATCCAGTTTCAAAATACCATTTCAAAATCTACATGTGTTTTAAGATGTCCTACTTGTGCAAATTGTGTCAAACTTTTCATCCACTAATGGTGAAATATTATGCTGAAACTTCTTTGGTTTTAATGACTGCATTCCATCAACCCTTACCAAACATATTGCCTCACCACCAAACCCCTAGGTACGTGCTGTTTTAATTCCATTTAGCCACGAAGTCAGGAGCAAGAAGGAATTGTTACACCTAGTACTGCTCGCTACAAGGATAAACAGTTGAAGTTAGCAGTGCTGAACTTGCCAGAGGATGCTTGCTTGTGCTGAGGGTTTGGTGTCTATGGTGCTCTATAAAAAGCGATACAGGTTTTTGCATAAACAAACTTCAAAAGTAACTGGGTTCTGGGACAGACGCTGAGACTTCTCGTATGGAAAAGGCAGGCTTCCACTAATCACTTCAATCCTGTGGCCCATTATCAGCAGGTATTATGATTTAATTTTGCCATCTCTAGGAATACAGAACAGTAAAATTTACATTCTGTAGTGGTGCTCAATTAGTATGAATGATCTTCAGTTTTGATTTGTGGATTGCAAGTTGGCTTCTGGCTGCTTGTATAAATAAACTGTGTGCTGTTTAAATATTTGTAGGAATATGTGGCTTGATGATATAATAGCTGAGTTTCCTCATAGACTAGAACTTAATGTAACACTGTAGTCTCTGTATCTTTAAAAATATTGTTTTCCTGTAATATACTCTGCAATAACAGTGCAATGTTTTTCTTGCCTGTTTTCCATCTTTCCACTTATTTTACATTTCTGTATCGTAAACGTCTTCTGTCTTTGTATCTGTAGTTATGCTGTTGCTATCTTGCTTTTGAAGTGCTATGAAGTATGAGATGTACTTAGAAATATTGACCAGACTTACTGTCACTAATTTTTGCTTAGGTGTCTTGGGGTGGGGGAGAGAAGAAGGGGAAGAAGGAGGGTGTTTAGTTATTACTACTTATTCATCCTAGAAATTAGGTTTTGGGAGATAATGCTTTTCCCACTTTCTCTGCTTTAGCTCCATCAATGTCTTCTCTTAAGAGTTCTCTGGGAGTTTACTTTTTCACTTAAGCATATCCATCTAGATATTTTGTCTCGTTTCTTATTTTTACTTTAATTTCTGTGTAGTACTACTAAGTGAGTATGACGTAACAACATGTTATTGCAGTAGTATATTTTCAGCATGTTATACTTACATTGTTTCTATCATAAAGATGCTAGCAGGCAGTTCATGACATCTATAAGTATTAATTAAAAGCGCAGTTATCCCTAGAATTAATAACATGTTTTTACTGCATCCACTCTGACCTGTTATGCTAAGGACAGAAAGAAGTAGGACACTGACGACCAAGCCCTTTCAATAGCTTTTATTTGGTTGACATTAAAAAAGCCACCCTTTTCCCACTAGATTATACCTTGCTGACTCAGTTAATGCATTATGCTGAATACTAGCAGTGTCAGAGTAAGGCCAGAGAATGGTTTGGGAATATATAAGCAGCACTGAAATCTTTTGAATTTTGTTCAAAAGAATGAAATGTGAATTCAGTAAAGTGCATTCAATAATAATCAGAAATTCTCTAACATAGCAACGTTTTGCATTTGAGTATATTTTCTTAAAAATGATAAAAACTCGGATTCACCTTGAAGAAAAGATCAACAAGCAAAATATAGAAATGAGGCATGGATAGCCACTGTATTATAAAGCAATGTGTATGGTTTCTGTCATATTAGTACGTTTAGAGTGAATGTTTTTTTTAATGCAGAATGATCTACTTACACAGTTTTATCATAATGTGGAAATGTTTTCATTTTATGTGCATGCTGCATGTAGATTCCCTCTATTAGCATAAACTATCTCAGTCTGGTGACCTTTTTCCCATACAAACATGGCATCTATTGTACATAACTGTTTTCTAACTAGAACTGTGTCATGCACAAGCTGACAAGTCATATTTCTGTTTTTGTATACATAGTCCCTTAATTCCTTGTTAGGTTGATCATTGGTGTGCAAGAAGCTTTATTATTACATGCTGCCTGCATGACTGCATACAGTATAAATAATAATTTTTCATTTAACTTTGTTTTGCCATTAAACCATGCATCTTTAAGATTTCATTTCATTTCTTTTTTCTTTTTTTTCTTTTTTTTTTTTTTTTTAAAGGCCCTGTGGAATTCTTCATGTTCTGAAGGCTTAGTTTACAAACCTATCAGCATCTCATTGGTTCCATCATTATTAAATTAAAAAAAACCCAACATCTGGACACTCTGCACTTACGGATTTAATTAAACACTGCTGTATATGAAATGAGCTACAAGTTACCATTGCTGGCAAAATTCTACTACTTAAAGTTATATTTGTATTATCAAACATCACTTTTTTTTGGCAGTAATATCTTCATTATTAAATATATCCATGAATAAATTATTAGTAAGCTATCATAGAGTTATTGGAAATAAAACTCAATTATTCTTACCATTTTGTGCACTTAATCATCCATTGGTGATTCACAAGTAAGAAAATCCTTCAGTGATGCTTGTTTCTGAGGTTGAAAAAATACGTCTTCAAGATCTGGAAATCTAAGGATACTATTACTTCTAAAACCTGTATTTTCTGTCTTCCAGTAATAATACTTTTGCACGAATTGTGAATACAGGTTCAGCACCTTTCAATATGTGGTCTATTTGATGAATGTTCATAATGATGTATGTAATTCTTATGTGTGGTTCAAGAGACCTTTCTGCAGGGGATTTGGTAAGCTTTTACAAGGTCAGAATTTACCTAGCTTTATCCCAGGAAATAGGAGAGCTGATCCTAAAAATGTACACTTTGATTTTTTTAATCTATTAGAATCATAGCTTTACTCAACCTTTTTATCTTATTTTCTGAGTACTTCAGCTTCTAAGAGACATTGCTAAGAAAGCACCAATGTGAGCAAAGTAAATATTGTGTTTGCTGGATGTGACTGTGGTACTTCAGTGGATAGCTGTTGTCCAAAAGGCTGGTGAGGGGGGAAGTAATTCCTGGTTTATGGCTTTATTAAGCAAGACATCATAAGCAAACTGGAGAGTTCACCACAAACCCTGTCACCACTATTAGCTGCTTCAGTGTTCCCTTACCCAGGATTGGCTTCATTCACCCGAGGATGTACTCTACACCCACCCTTACCAGGTAAGATAAGAAGGTGCTTGTGCCAGCAGTATTCTTAAACCTTTCCTGCTGATACCTTTTCTTACCAAGAAGAGAAGATACTTGAATCTTGTTATTAAGCCATTTCAATCAGGCCTCATAGTATGTAATAAGAACAGTTATCCAACTGGAGCAACTGTTTAGCACCTGTGGCTTTAACTTCAAACAGAGGACGTACTGCTCTCATTTAAAATAACATTTCACCAGTTATTCTTAAATGGATCTGAAATGAAAATAAAGGCAATCAACTAAATATTCATGCAAGTGTTTAAAGTGAATGAACCCTCTTCACAGGTGATGTTGCATTATGTTGACTGATTCTGTACCGCTTAACATGGTGTTATTGTTTATCAATCTTCTATCCACGTTTCTTTTTTTGTTTGTAACAGCCGTCTTCAGCATCCTCTCTCCGCCTTTCGGTCAGGCTTCCTAAAACTTTTTTGCATGTATAATTGCATAGTTCTAACTGTATTGTTGGAAGTATCTTGAAAAAAACAATTAAGTAGCAGATACATAATTTGAAGAAATGACGGAAATGAGCATGTGCTTATTATCCTTTTGAACTTCATCTTCCGTGTTGCCTTTCTTCCTTCTTTTGTAATCATTGATGAGCATAGAAATGTCTACCTCTTGGTGTCTGTCATGCTTTTCTTTTTTCATCACCATCTTTTTTATGGTAATATTTTCAGTCCTTGTAGGATACTGTTATCTAGAACAGGATAGGGAGAACATTTTTTCATTGTGATGCTTTGCCACAGAGATCTGCATTTTGCTTAAAGAAATTCATACTGGGAATGGAGATGGCTGTGAAAAACCTGTGTAAGTCAGTGAAAGAAGAAGAAGAAAAAGAAGAGTGGAAGAAAAAAAATGCTTTCAGGATTCTGATGAGAAGGAAACTAGTTTCACTTTCTAGATGAAAAAGCTTTTTTTACCTGTTCCTCTAAGTCGGTGAAAGAATACTTAAAATACTCAAACAGTAGTGCATTTCTAAACCTGTCACTTGATAGGGGTGTTGCTGGTAGCTGTCATTTCAGTGCAAAACTGAACATGGCTCTTTGAGGGTAAAGAGCCTAAGAGTTGGGATTTTAACTTTCCCAGGAAATTTTGCACCATTTTCAATACATTTTTTGCAATTTCTTTGTTTTACTTACATTTTTCTATAACTTTAAGAAACATTATGTACCAATAATAAATTACTCAGGTTTGGATTTTGCGCACATAGCATTTGAATGGTCTGGAAAAAAATCATTATTGATAATTACTATTCAGACATCAAGGAGGCATGATCAGCGCAGGCAAAACCCACACTTTATATGCATAGACAAGAGTTTAGAGTTAGTCTAATTAAAGTCCTAACAGTCTGATCAAAGATATTTTCTTTTTATTTTCCAGTTACAGGGATACTAGCACGTCTAGTTCAAACAGTCAAAAATTAAACATACATAAAGTTCCTTAGTACCTACCCCTTTCTTTGATGTATTGCTCACTCTTGCGCAGCCTCTCTTGATCTGAAGGTCAATGGCTTCAGGTCAGTTGTGGGAGTGGTAGCACTAAGGTAAATCTTTTATCACAACTCCTTGGCAGGAGTGTGATGTTAACGCTGATGATTTCTTTCTCCTCATTCTGGAATCCAGTTGGTATATCTCTGATATGTTTGTTAACATGTTGTACACCTTGCTCTTTATCATTGATGTCAAGTTCACATGACACCTCTGTTGTCCGTACAGCTGGTTTTACCACGCTCCAAAGGTTTCTTTCCTTTGATGGTGAGTAACTGGCCACTGCTGAGTTTCATAGTCCTGGGGTCTCTGGTGTCATACAGTGCCTGTAATTATTTGGATTGCTCGTTATTGGAAGATCATTCTTTACAGAGTAAGTGCTTGTTATTGGTATCTGTAAGATATGAACCTGCAGCTGACAAAGCCACCCCTGTACCCTCCCTGCTACCAAAACCTTACCATGTAAGCCTAATATGAGGTGTTAACACCACACAACTGTGAAAAGCTGAACAACAGCCAGTGCAAAAAAGGTAATATTAACCTGGTCATTAGATACCTGCCCTTAAGAGCTAAAGCAAATATCCAGGCAGGCCAGACAAATCTTGATGCCAATGTTGTTAGCTTGATTCAAAGTCTGTGTCTTGTTACAAGCAATGGCAGCACCATATTAACTGGGATACAATGGTAAAGCAGTATTGGCAAAATACTTTGCTCTCATTCTGAGCATTGGCATTTAACAAGTGCAGGGGTTTGTTATTTTAACTAGCACGCATTGTTCTTTCTCCATTTGATGCTTTGCAAATGGTACCAGATAACCTGAGTTTGCTTTCTGCACTTTCCTCCGGGGACTAGTGAATGTGCGAGTGCAATGCTGTTTGATACAACGTAAGACGGGACAAAGTAGAAATTGAGTCACTGGATTTAAAATTAACGCAGGTGGAAAATTGTTACAGCTAGAGAAAATATTCTGTGGTAAGCGTTGAGAGGTTAAGGAACATGTGTCATTAGAGTTGTAAACAGTCGGAGGCACAGACGAGTCTTAAAAAGCCTGGGGTGGGATAGAGGCAGAAAGGTTACATCCTGCTTGAATTGAAGGGAGGTTTTTTCATTTGTCAGTGTTTGTGGGTTTTTTAACATTAATTTTCTGAAGCAATTTCAATATGGAAACATGCAGAACAACGTGAATACTGGCATTATATATTATTCTATTCTTCCTCATTTGGAGCCAATAAAGAATTCCTATAGCTTTTCAATATTTACAACAGGTCTATAAAATAATTTGAAACATAATATTGAGGCTGTTCCTGGGTATAGATACCGTGTGCATGGTGAAAGGGTTGGAAGTTTCCTTTTTCTTAAATAGGAGGTCAATGGCTTATCTTCTGGAGCTGAATTTACCCAGTGCGAACCAGTGTATTTTAGGTATATGTACGCTATGTGGTCATTTAGATTGTATTTTAAACTGTTCAGTATGCTTTAGACGTTTATATAAGTGTTAAAACTGAAAGATCTTAGGAGGAAAAAGTTAGCATGTATGACCTATGTTATACCAATAATAGAAACAGAAAATGGCATTTCTATCCCTGACCTATTACTACTACTTTCTCAATAGAAAGTACAGTGAGAACTATATCCAGGCTGTGTACTCTGCGTTCATTTCAGTACAGTGCTTTTTTAGTATTCATTTATTCATTTTTAGTAATGGAAGTTTCTACTTCTTAAGAGTCAACAGAATATTAACATTAATGATAAAACAGCAAGAAGGCGCATGAAGAGAAAGGATTATAAATGACATTTGGAGAATAGTAATAAGTTTCTTTTGTAGTGTACAAAAAGGCATTAAATTGAAAACAGAATCTACTGGATACCAGCAATAAAAGGAAAAAAATGTTCTGTTTGGTTACTAGGAAATGCACTGCAAAAAAACTTGCGAAGATATATTTTTGTGTGTGTGTGTATTAAATCATGCTGAAGTTGAAAGCACATGAATTAGATGCCGTATTACAACTTTATATTCAGTACTGGATTCATTACTTTCAGGGAGATTTTTATTCATCTAAAAACATCCAGGAAAAACTTGGTGGTGCTGTTCACGTTAACTATCATGATGAAATGAAGTGATAGCTTTGTATTTGGTACTAAAACAGGGGAGCTTGATCTATATTGTGTAATGGTGCATACGTACTATCAGATGTTTGAACAGAAATGCCAACACCTTCACTGACATAACATGATGTTGTAAGTGAAGAATGAAGAAAGCGCAACTGTGTGAGAGGAATAGGTGATAGACGCAGTAGGATCTTCGTACCTTAAATATATGAAACAATTTTAAGTGCACACGCCAGAGACATGAGCTTCCCAATGTGCAAGTATTAAAAAGTGTCCATGTGAACATATATTTGTGCATATGTATACATCCATATTTTATCTTCCAGTCTGTTAAATGATTGAGGAGGAAAGATTAATGCAGGAATTACTACAGGAATCCTGTCAGGTTATGAATAAATTCTTCAAGAGAACCCCTAAGAAAGTGCCAAATTTCAGGTATTACAGAAACAAAGACAACATGAAGAAAGGCAAGTTTTGCTAGTTAGAATGGAAGTTTGCTAAAGGACCAGATCAGTGTTCCTATCTGGCTCCAGTGGAGTGATCTTTTAAGATGCTGTATGTTTTGCAATCATCCAGGTACCCTGAAAAAACTCAAATACTCGCAGAACATGAACAGAAATCCTGAGACTGATGATGAACAGTTGGCTCTTCAGATGTCATGCATCTACTCATACTCCCAGCGTCGCAAGTTTTTTTGAAGGCTTGTGGAACTGTTCCCTGATGCTACAAGATTCTTACTAGAGAAACAGTAGCTAACAGGCTAGTTGCCTACCAAAGACCATTTCATATATGAGTATGGCAAAATAAATCCAGGAATGTTTAATCATTGTGGTAACTGGGCAGAAGCACATTATTTCTATATGAGAAGTGCTCTGAATTGCAAAAGTAAATATAAGATGAGCTGAAGCCACAGGTAATGTTATTCACGGGACTCTGGACATGAGAGCATCCCAGTGAACTCAAGGTAGGGCTGGGAGGTGAAGTGTCATTTGTTCTTTCCTGGTTTTTAATTGGGTTCTGGAACTGAGGGGCTGACTGTGCCACAGGAGGTGCTCCAGCATAGGCTCTCCATGGGCTGCAATTCCTTCAGGGCATATCCACCTGCTCCGGCGCAATGCTCTCCACAGGCTGTAGTGTGGATATCCGCTCAGGTGCTGTCGCGTTAAGAGGACTGTAGTTTCGATATTTGTCTGTCAGAGTCCCGGGACTTTCACTGATTTACTTTCAGAGTCCCACCAAAGGACTTTCACTGAATCAGTTTCACAAATAATTGAAATTAGTTATTTTGTTGAGAGCGACAGTCGCAGATTCGAGATTGCCGTTGATAAATTCACTAACTACAATAGCGCTAATTAATTAAGGTTAATATTGCTAGCAAAAATAACGATAGTACAACAACCTGGGGTAACATTCACCAGAGGGTGAAAGGCGCAGCGCTTACCCAGAAAGGCGTCCCTGCCTGGGGTGGAGGAAGAGACCGCAGCCCGTCGACTGGTCCATCAGGTACCGAGTTTCTTCTCTCCCAATTTAACAGTCATTTTCTCCATCCTTTTATCCCCAAAATTATGAGGTTTCCCTCCCCTAGGTGACGTGTAGTATGATTTGGGTGGAGAGACGAGTGCTATAGTCATATATGTTTAGCATGATCTCTAAAATCTTCATTAGCATATACAGGGGTGTCAACTTTAATATGCATTTCACAGGTAATGAGGCAAAGGTCAATTACCGGGCATGGCGGCCTCTCAAGGAAACAAAGAGCTACACAAAGTCTCTGTTATCTTGATTTTACTGTCTCTGCTGACGAAAAGCAGGGCTGTCCTGGCTCCCCAAGACTACCCCGTTATTTATGTATCCTGTGATAGCCAGGCAAGCCTTCACTCCCCTGGGTTGCACAAGAGATAGCAAAGCCAGTATTAATTGCTCTTTGAGCACAGAGACTTCACCTCATTATCCAAATTCCACAGGTGCCTGGAGCACCTCCTGTCTCCTCTTCTTCACTGACCTTGGTGGTTTGCAGGGCTTTTTCTCGCTCTTTTTTCCTTCGCTCCTCTGCTTTCTGGTGTTTTGCCCCTTCTTAAATATGTTTTCACAGAGGTGCCACCAGCTTTACTGATGGCTGTGTCATTGTGGACATTGCAGAGCTGCCCAGAAGCGCCTGTGTCTGACACGGGGCAGCCCCCGTCTCTTGTCACAGAAGCCCTGCAGCCCTCCTGCTGCCAACACCTTGCCACATAAACCCGTTGCAAAAGCAAAGCATAACCCCACAGTTGAGCTGAATGGGATGAATGTTAATAATCTTGTAATTGTTTTTCATGTTAGGAAAATGCTTCCCTGGACTTACAGATCTGTTAATATGTGAGGGATGAGTATTATAAAATGGTTGATTAGATGTGTGAATTTAGGTATTGAGAAAATTCAGAAACTAATGAAACTTAGCATAACTTCTGTTCCAAAATGCCTGGATACACTGAGACCGGTAGTGTTGGTAATGACTACTGTTAATTCATCCTTGGAGTGGGAGAGACAATGTTGGCAGAGCTTCCATTGGTGCCTCAGGCCAAGTGACCTTCTTTTGCTACAGGAGCTGGGCATTGCATTGAGTGTGTCAGATAGATGGTCCAAGCCTCAGAAAGAAGAGTTTTACAAATGACATTGCTACTATTTAATCATGTTCTCAGAACAATTAGCCTTCATGAATTTCACAAATATTGGAGTTTTGCTTGCAAGCTGGCCTGAAAAATCAGAAAATTCATTTGGATACTGTGTTGAGTTGCATTAATACTGGAATTATGTTTTGGTAGTATGGAGTTAAGACAAATGTTTGGATTAAAGGTCATTTGGGTGTAGCTGGGACTGTGTTCAATATATCTGGGAGAAGATGGTCTTTGATGTCAGTGAAAAGGCCTAATTTTAAAAAATATGGAAACCAGTATTTATTCCATGTTCTGTTGGGATACAGTCTTCCACTATTCTCATTCAAAATAATCTAGCAATCAGATTTTGTATAAATAAGGCCAAAGTAAAGATAGCATATTTTAAGAAGGCAATTCTGTCCTTGGACTGGCAGTGGATTGGTGTTGCATTTAGTATTACTATTCTGAAAAATCTTTGACCAAGCGGTGTACCACATCTTTATTAACATGATTCTTGATGACGTTTTCTGTTAAATCTGTACAACACTTGAGAGTGCAAGCTTGGATGTCAACCAAATAGCAGTTGAACAGCAGGTAGAGTTTACCTTTCATATTTGGGCTGCAAATTCTGTGGTAGCCATTTCACAAGCATCATCTCTCAAACATTGGCAATTTAATCTGTCGGAATAAACTAATTGGCAAAATAATAATAATAGTCTCTTACAGAAATTTGAATAAAATTTGTGTACATGCATTGCTTATACCTTCTCTTGTATTTACGGAAGTAAACTTTCAAATCTTTTTAAAACAGTACAGGTGTAAACTCAACAGTAACTTAAATAGCAAAACTTTTAAAAACTTCCTTCTTATGGAACTCCTAGATGTGATTTGAGTGACTGATAAAATAACATGGACAAGTAGTGTAAAAGACAGAACAAGAGCAAAGCTAGTGAGAACAAGGAGGAAAACAAAACCTTTGTGAACCCTCAGAGTGCACCAACATCCATCCAGTGTTTTCTTTACTGTTTAATATTTCCCTTTACAACAAGTATCCACGGAGAGCAATAGATGGGTCTTCTGAAGGTCTTCATATCTCAGTGCTCTTTCCTGATATTGACCTGTAGTAGAGAAAAAGTAAAATTAAAAACAAGTGTGGAGTGATGTCACTGGTAAAGTGCCCAGTTTACCAAAGGAGGTTAGCGATTTTCTTAACCTGAAGACTGATAATTGTTGACAGACCTATTTTTTATGAGTTTATTTCCTTTGTGATTCTCTATCCTGACAACAGCCTTAAAGGAATATGTTCTGTTATGGTTTTAGTTTGATTATTCTTCTTTATGATACTAGTTTAAATAATGTATTTCTCATTATCTACAGTGGTGATAAAACTAGTATCCAATATTCATGATTTTTTTGGTCTTTTTTGGTAGTTCACTATCATTATAGTTCTTTGTTGAACATGCTTATGCTGAGAAGCAGATTAGGCAGATATTACATATATGGTGCATATATTGCCAAAAGAAAGTGCCAAATGCTTGAAGAGCTTTTTATACTATCTTAAGCAGGAAGGGAAGAAATTATTTGGCTGACTCCATTCCCAAGCCCCAGGTTTTCCTGTCTTCCTTTCTCAAATCTTTTGTTGCCATGTCTGCAAATTTCTCTTGCTGCTGGGAATATTTGCAAACTCTGTTAGTGGTGGGGCTTTTGTTCTGGCTCATTATTTTCCCCTGCTGTTGCTCCTTTGCTCATTTCCTTTTATCTTGCTGTATTGTTTTTATTCTCTCTCCACATTACAGGCCCATTTGGCTCATCCTCTCCTTTCTTTCTTTTCTATAAAACATCGTTTTTATCACCCATAAAGCATGCTTCTAAAAATTCAACAATAACAGAAACCAGAAAGTCACAGTTTTTCTTTTAACTTCTGTTTTTCCTCAGTCTTTCTCTTATTTTTATGCAGAAGGGAAGAGAAAAAGTACATCTAAGGCAAACTATCCATATAAATAATTTTCAGGTACTAGGAAGTGATATTTTCCCTATAGTTCAGAATGCTAGCTGCTATGTTCAAAATCTATGAAAAGAAAATAATGCCACTTTCAATTCTGTGGATATTAATGTAAATTCATATATCTTTTTAAATTTCTAGAAAATTATATTGGGTTATTCCATCTTGTATTAAATAATAAATTCCTGTAAAACTTGTTTACCCACCCTTTTGTTTTCTTGACTATTTGTAACAGATTCTGGTTGGCAAGTATTAAGACAGCTTTACTGTATGCCATCAACTTGGACTGTATAGAGAACAGCTATTTTCAGCTGACCATACAGATGTACAATTTAATTAAAATACTTTTAAATTCTTTTGGGTATCAACAGAAATCTTTTTAAATTGCCAGAAGGCTTACTTTGTATTAGTGCTTTGCAGTACCTTATATTCCATAATGTAATGAATTTTCAGTAAGTCATGCCACTGTTCTGGCTAAACGCAATGTTTTTTGTATGTTTATCATGTCACACATTGGTGGAAGGTCCTAACACAGTAAATCAAAGGGTGCGAAGAGAGCACTGACATGATGATGCATTTCTCTTTCATACTGCTAGTCTGTACACTTCCATACAGATCTCATAGTTCTTGTTGTTGCACACAAATACCCATAAAATTCTTAAAGGTGACTTTTTAAAACTCAGTTACAGTAAAGTTACAGTAAAGATAGGAGAATTTAGTGTTTTGACAATATTGGGCAGCTTTCCTTTGGCTGAAGACGCTCATTTCAGCTTTTCTCTCCTGCATTGTTCCAGCTGTTGCTTCCTCTTGCCTTTTGCTTGTAAGTAATGAATGTAATGTGCTGCTTTACTTCTGATAAATTTAATTAATCTATGATTAGTACCAGTATTTCTGCAGAAGCATAAAAAACATGTTCAAAGACTTGAGGCCATGTGCTCATAAAACACTCAGCTTGTTCTAAAATTAATTTGAGTAGACTGTTGCAGGACCAAAAAAAATCTTATTAAATACACCTGGGAAAGGATACCCGTTGAAGATTTTGCATGGCAAGATTTCACCTTCTTTTTAAGGGAGGCTTTTTAAAGGCCAGGTTAAAGAAATCACTGAGCTATCCTGTTGTCTAGAGAATTCTTGCCCAGGGGAAGCATGCTTCTGCTTTAGATTTTCTTAGCCATCAGACTAAGAGAAAACTTCTACAGAAGTATTTACAGTGTGCAGCTCGTTGTATATAGCCAGGGGAAGCTCTGTTTTCATTCAAGAACAATGAAGTGTGGACACCCCAATTCAACTTCCGTGTTCAATTTGGGATGCCAAAACTTTGTATTGAACTGTCCTGAGGCATTAGGGTGAGTCACTCAAAATCTCTTCTCAACATTTGCTTGGTAGTTGGGTTTTCTTTTGCACACAGTAAATTTTAGGTGTTTTCCTTTTGCTAAACAGATTGCCAAAACACATTAAATACAACAACGGTAATGTGACATGTTATTCTGTAACCAATAGTTGCATAAATTTGCTCCACTACATGTGTGTGTATAAGAGATGATGTTTCAAATAACTAGTGGAGAAACCTCTTGCGGTACACGACAATTATTCACTCTCACACCTCACCCAAGACTGAAGTCTAGGTCAGTTCTCACAGGTTAACAAATATATTATTTCTGAAAAAGGTCTGCTGCCTACAGAAAACTTTATTTTATTTTAGAAGGGGCAAGGATGGAGCCATTGGGGAGAGGAACAGGGTTGAAGGCGGTACAATGTATTTAAAGAAAGGTTCATTTTTTCATATTTTTATTCTATCCTTCCTTGAAATGTTCTCTGAAAACTTTCAGTGCATTCATTTCCTATTCTTGTAAACTTGCCTCAATGGCCAATTTCAATTATCTAGTCTCTGTTCCTTCTTATATATTTTTTTTTTCTTTAGTTCCCAAACTTTTTCTTTGTCAGGACTTTGGTTTCCATGCTACTTCTGTGTTCATTTGTGAACAGTAGTCTTCCCCATCTGCAGTTTTCATTCTTGCTTTAAATCTTTCCTTGGAATAAATCTTTTTGGTTCTCTTTGTAGTCACATTGATAGTGCAGAACCAATAACTTGGAGTGCAAGTTTATACGGAGCGAAGTACTGAAGTCAAGAGGGAAAATTTTTAAGGATCAAATAGAATTTCCAATTGTAAAAGAATTATTGCTTAATTTTTACTAATACATTTTAGCTTGTCACCACAAGATAGGTTGTATGCCCATGTTAAGAAAATAAGTTGTCAAGGATTGTCACAAAATCCTTAGGCATTTTATCTTTTTTTGTCTTGAAAGTGTATTCTCCAGGCTGTTGTTGTTGTTGAGTTACTGCCTCAGCTTCAGATTTCCTGAACGCGTGTTGAATTAGCACATTAGTGTTACTGATGGAAGTAAGCTTTGGCTTGTGCATAAGTACTTCAGAAATAGTAATGATGCTAGTTAAAATACCTTGACACTTCCTCCTACTATTTGCTATCGTTTTTCATCTACTTCATCTCTAGAAGCCAACATCTGACTTACATAGTCAATATCTGCGGCAACAGTTTTGGCTATATTTGGCAACTAGAGGATCCACATGACAGACTCTGGACTTAAATGATAACCTTTACAATAGAGGTTTCTGGAGGCAATGTTACCTTTGCTGAAATTATTTTCTATTATTTTGCATAACTTTAGTGCCAATTACAATAACCAAGAAAACTCACATATTTACACATAAAACACACATAAAAAGTTCCTTTTTAAAGGGTCCTTTGAAAGTTACTCTACAGAGCTCTCTAGGGATGTGACAAGTGTGGGGTGAGAAGGTATTTATTCCACAAGGTAGTTCAGTTTCTCATCCTTAGGTGCAAACTATTTCCTGGATTGGTTAGAAAAAAAATGCAAGGGAGACAGAATCTGTCTCAAGTGTACTATATTTAATCACCAACTAGTTAATCGTTATTTTTCCATTTAAAAAGTGCTAAACACGCACTATAAATATCATAATATACAAAAGCTACCTACTGCTTTAAATTCAATGCAACATTTCCAAAGTAATTGATCAAATGATACGTGATTGTAAGAAGTAATGCACTGATGCTGTATACCTATGCTGACACCCTCTTAATTTCAAAGGAAGCTAAATTTGCTGAGGGTAGGAATTGTCCAGTAGCAACTCTAGCTTTTGCAGGTTGACCAGTAGCCTTTTATTTTTGTAGTCTAAATTACTTATGATGGTTTTAGTTAGGCAAAGTTGGCAAACCAATTTATGACTGCTCCTGATTATACTGCCTACACAAGAATTACAATTTCATCACTAGACATAAGTGGAAACAAAATCCAAATCACAGCATACAATGTCAAAGGACCTCTGAGGCTAATATAATACTAATGCAAAATATCCAAAGTGCTTTTTTCCATATGTGTTAATAACATTATCTTTTCAAAAGGGTTAAGTTACTTGCTGCAACAAACATTAACTTTAGTGTCTCAACATCTTACTGTGTTTTTTCTTGTTTCAGGAAAACAGTTAGTTTAAGCAGTGTAATACACTTCCGACAGTGGGCTCTAAGGTTGTGCTAAATGACTGTTTAAGGTCCGGAACCTTCTTTTAACAAAACGTGAGCCAGCATCTTTAACAGTATCTTCAAAGATAGTTAAACTGGTTTCTAAAACCAATCAGTCGTGACATTTATTGGTGAATAGGGTCAGGTCAGTACACACATCCTTATCTTCACTGAAGATTTTGCAGACACATGAAACTTATTAGGAGATACCTAATACGCTAAATTTTGTAGCATCGGTCCAAATACAGAGAAGTATTTAAGTACCAGCGACAGTCAACATCCTCCAAAAACCTAGTTTGTGGATTTGGATCAAGGTGACTGTTGGAATTTTATGTATCTTTGTAATGTAAATGACCCAGGCATAACTTTTTATGTAAATATGAGGAGCTGGTATGTTTTGTAGAAGAAATAGTAATTATGTTAAAGTTTTATGGGGTTTTTTTGGTTTGTTGTTTGTTTTGGGGGGTTTTGTGTTTTGTTTTTTTTTAAAACAGAGGTCGTCTTCATATTCACCATTGTATTATCAATTAGCATAATGGCGGTTTTTCCAGTGTGAATCTTTTGCACGTGAAATGTGCCAAAAACTTTATCTTATACCAATGAGTATTAATTGCTGTGCCACTTTGTATGAATGAATGAAATTGTTATGTCCTAAAATTAAGGACTTTCCACTGTATCTGCCTGGAAGAGGTTTCACCACTGCTAGAATAGAAATCTGCTTTGCCTTTAAAAAGTGCAGATAGGCTGCTGTGAAGGGTGTCGGAGATGGGGTCTATCCATTTATTTCTTTTATAATGGGATCTGAAATTGAATATGCTTTTCATTTATTTGTGTAGCATAAATAGAATAGTATGACATTTTTGTACATTCATATGAACACATATATCAAGATTGAAGTAGAAGCTATTTACAAGTTGCGAAAACTAGGGGGACAGCAATTGCTTGTTGTTTCCTTGGTTTAGCTCTCCAAATTCAAAAATTATTTGGAAGTTATGCCTTGCTCCTCTTCCATGGAGTTTAAAGGCTGCATTCTCTACCAGTCTTTATCCAAAAAAATTGGGATGAGGTAGACAGATAGCGTTTATTTTTATTATTGCTATTATTCCTTGCACTGTGACTGAAGAGAGCAAGGGACTGCTCATTCAGAATTTAGAAAGTCTTTTTATCTTTGCAAAATGCATCTGAATTTTTCTACCTGCAAAGTGCTTGATGAAAACATTAGAATTTTAAGTATAGTTCAGTATACATACGTAAAGTACAATGAGATGCTGTTTTATCAGAAAGCAGTTTTCTGCCACTGATTGGCTTTGTATGACCTTTGTAGTATACTTAATTAGGTTCTGATCACATCCAATTTTGTAATAAAACTGTGCATTACATAGAAGGCCGCAGTGTGGGTATTCAGGTATTTATCACTTCTGAGGCAGAGAAACGTAAATATTCTGTCACCTTTTCTCAGTTGTCTCCTGTTTTTGCACACATAACTCTGGGGTCATGATCTGTGCAAATCAGTCGCACTCCACCAGGGTGTTCTGGTCTGTCATAAGCAACATGCATTGCAGTGTCTTTTGTGCGGGCATGAACTGTGCTTTTGTATATTTTCTTTTACTATGGAAGTTTCTGAAATGACACTGAAGTATGTATTTCCCTTTGGTTTTTTTTTTTTTAAAGAAAAGTTGCTGACTTCATTTAGCCTGTTACTCGAGCACGTGTGATTCGCAGTTAATCTCCACTTGCATATGCCATTACAAGCACTAATTAATCCTATTTGCAAAGACAGATTATGATTAATGCATATCTTTAAAATTTACACCTAATTACACAGAATATAATCTCTAAATTTGTATAAATAGAAGTTATAATTTTGAACATTGTAGATAAGAAGCAATTTTCTAAATTTACATTTGCATGTGCTAATTAAGGATTGCTTCATTGTGTTTATATTTGCAAACAGGTTTTGTTCTCATTACTCAACTCAGTGCTCTGTGAACAGAGGAAAATAACATGCTATTTTTGGCACAGGTCCAAAATATACATCTTAAACCTGATTTTGAATCTAGATTCATCTTTTGATTAATTAAACTAGTTAATGGTGGTTTATTTAACATTTGCCATTAATTTAGTTGAATTTTACCTGTATGTAAAAGGGAGGAAAATTCTGGATGTTTTTTTTCCCCTTTTACTGTTTTGATGAATACCTCCTTTTTATTCTTAGGAAGCTGAACTCTTTCAGTAATAAACCTGCTCATGGTGTGGTGTACAAATAACGCATGGGCCAGTATGCAATATAAGAAATTTGGTGTGCTAGCATTATTAGTAAATATTTTAAGATTTGTATTGAATTTTTTTTTTTATCTGTTCTTATCTACAAGCAGAATTTGAAATCTGGGCAACCTGAAATTCTGAAAGAGAAGAAAATTTTGCGGAGGATTTAATTTTAGTTCTGTTTTCAGAGGCAGATTAAAAACTACATATGCGTATTGTGATGAAATATGTAATTTATATAATGTGTCAGTTTAAGCAAAGTATTACTTTTCAACCATGGTAAGATAAAAATAAATCTTAGCAGATCATATTTTTTATAGCGGGTATATTACAAACTACCCCTTTCTAAATTGAAGTAAAACCCAGAGCTGAAACCCAATTATTATCTTGTATTTAAATCCATTCACTGTTTTCAAATAATTTTAACTGTTTTTGGTTTCCTACCGTGAGTCAAAAATGTTATTTATAAACATTTACTAACAATAGTTATAAAATACATACATTTCAATGATCTTATAAAATGATACCCACTTAACAGTAGTTGGTGATTATATGCTGCTTAGTGAAATATTTGTTGTTTTGTTTATTGGATATACCTACTATTATTAAACAAAAAATCCCTGAATACGGTTGTGGAAGACTTGCAAATACATTTGATCTCAGACATTTTAAAAACTATTATTATAGTTATTATATTTTCTACAATACTAGTGTCAGTTTTTAATTTAAATAAATGGAGGGTTCCAGAGCCCACAAGATCTTGACATAGTTGCCAGTGTTAACATTAGACTTCATAGTGGGGTGTAATTCAGGTCAGTCATGTAACCTACTTCTTTTCTGCAGTCACATAATTCTGTGATGTGTTGATGGGTAAATTGTTGGTATTGAATACATGGAAAGCTGCAGCACAGACTAATGAAGAGTTAAATTTATAAAAACTCACTGCAATAGCTTGGTAAGCCTAATTTAGAGGCTATTCAAGTGATAACCTTAGTTGTAGAGATGTGATGACTATCCAATATTAGTTTTCCTTGGACCATTTTCCTGTCTCACTCGGTCTACGAAGTTCAACTTCAGGAATGATGCTGAAGGGCTTGTAGTTATACTTGGTAATATTTTAAAAATTGCCAACTTTATTATCATTTTTCAGGTTATAATGTGTTTTATACGTTCTCCTGAATCAGAAAATGAACACCGATTTAATGAACAGATTTGTTTCTGTAGGTTTTTCATGACTATGGTAGCTATTTACATGTATGTGCTTTTGATTTGAGAATTGATTGTGCTCGTGTCCTTCTGCTGCCCCTTTCAGTGATGCTGAACTGCTCACTCATATTATGGACCTACATCTTAACTCTGCAAAAAGTAGACAATTTTCTGCTGGCTATCTCAGTTCAAGAGATATTTAATGCCAGGGCTGGCAGTTTAAAGGGCAGTATCATGAATTTGGGAACAGTAGGTGATTACAGGGAAGCCTGACTCCTCCCTGAAGGTGTGATTCACTCCAGCTAAGCTTGTCAGTGGCAGTTTGCCACAGAATTTGCACCAGCTCTCACCAGACAACCTGGTGAGCCAGTTCAGGAAGGTATTCACTTCTCTGCCGGTGTGCTGGCGGAGCTCCTGACCTGGCCCCCGGGGTGCCAGAGATGCGCCAGTGCCGGTAAGAAGGAGAAGCAGGAGGCCCAACAGGACTATTGCTGTAGGCTGCGGCTGGCTGGTGTATCACTGCAGGTCTCCATGAAAGCCGAGGGCTCAGGGACAACATAGTCCTTTCTGTGTGGCTTTTCTGTTTTCCCCACAGTGGTCGGTTATTTTCAGTTGTCTGGGTAGTCTGTTGTCTTGGAGAGCTCACCAAGCCAGTAACCTATGATGCAATCGCCTCTGCTTGTGTAAGAGTGGGTATGGCTGCAGGACAGGACAAGATTGTGGAGCCCAAACTTTGACCACTTCACGTGCTGTGGAAAAGTAAGATCTTGCCAGTGTAAAGAAGTGAACTCAAGCTTAACCTGATACTCTGTTGATCCAACAGGTTTTTAAATGTGGAGTCAGAAGAGTCATGACCTCCGCTTGAGAATTCACACTGATAAGTGGAATCCAGTTTCAACTTTGAATGTGGTGCAAATAGCCTGAGTTCAGGCCATGGCAAGAGTATGTGCATGGGTGGGTATATATTCTTGCCAGCCTGTGTAATATTTTAAATCCTTGAATAATCAATCCCAAAGTTCCACGTAGTGTAGTTAGTTGATAGACTTGCTTATTTAAATAAATGAAAGTACTAATTTTGTAAACTGTGTTTTCAACTGTGTCATTGAAAATAGTTCAGTTACCATATGTACCATAGTGCTGAAACCCTGAAGATATTGAAAAGGAAGCCTTAAAGATGTAGTTTTATGTTTGCTAGGAAAACTTGATACTATTAATGTAAGGCTGGCAAGAGATAAATGTCTATTCATCATTATGATAGGACAAGAGGTAACGGTTTTAAACTGAAAGAGGGGAGATTTCGACTAGATATTAGGAAGAAATTCTTTACTGTGAGGGTGGTGAGGCACAGAACAGGTTGCCCAGGGAAGTTGTGGATGCCCCATCCCTGGAAGTGTTCAAGGCCAGGCTGGATGAGGCTTTGAGCAACCTGGTCTAGTGGTGGGAGATGTCCTGCCCATGGCAGGGGGGTTGGAACTAGATGATCTTTAAGGTCCCTTCTAACCTGAACCATTCTATGATTCTATGATCTTAATGTTTTCAGAAGCACCTATCCTTAAATATAGTCCCCAAACTCAACTGAAATGTCTTTTGTGCTCTATCCTTAATCTAGCATCCTGCAAACCCCTCAGTATAGGAGTAAGAAGATGTTTACATAGTATATTAGCTCCAAATGTCAATTTCTTTCTTGTCTTGACAGCTATTCAGTCAACTGGTGCTAGATCTTATGGGATGAATTGAATATTTTTCTTTGTTTAGGGTAGATAAAGAAAAGGAAGAGAAGCAGTAACTAATAACGGGGTAACGGCACTATGCTTATGGCAGTCCAACAGCAAGATGAGGGGAGTCCACCTCTACCAACCTGTCCTGCAGCATCCTGATCGCTGGAGCAGGCATAAAGGGATGGAGGGGTAGGGATGCAGGAACCCACTGGCTTCTCATTCAGTGCAGCTTGCGCCTGCAGCAGGTTAGTTGTGGCAAAAGAAAAAAGCTGTACCTTGAGTTGTGAGAGGGAAAACAAGGCTCACGCAAGCTGACACACAGCTTCCCAGCACAGTTTGTTGTGTGTGACTGCCAGTGGTAACACAAACAGGTGCTTCTTTGGCAGGGTCAGGAGCCAGTGTTGCCAAGTGGTATGATGGGAAAGAAATTTTTCACTGGAGTCAGAAGATTTTTCTGCTGGATGGTCATAGGCTGAATACTCTCACGTGTGTCAAGTCTTGGAGAAATATGCTGGTATACCCAGAGTGGCCGGAGAACGTGTCTCATGGTAGTACGGACCTCCCTCGAGAGGGAAAGCTGCAAGCGTGGTCCTAGAGAGCCATGCTGCAAATGTTGAGCGCCACTAAGGGATGCAACTAGCGACGCACTAGCAGCTGACAGCCCACATTCTTGATGGTGTAATCAATGATGTAAAAACCTTAAGAATGATGCCCTTTCTCATATGGGCAGCTGTTGAAGGTAACGGATAGTGACATGATAATTCTTTCTGAGAAATGCAAACGTATAAAGTTCTTTTCTGAAAAGCATGGTGCTTAAAAAAGCAATCCTTACACGCCACCAGGCAAAAAAAAAAAAAAGAGCATGCACAGTATAGTTTGTGGTAGTTTATGGTAAGGAAGAATAAATAAAGAAGATAAAGTATCAGAAGGAGGAAAAACCTTCATAGGGATATGGCAATTGAAGTTCAGTCTTATCAAGAGCATTTCTCTTCGTCTTAAAATGATACAGAAGTCTAAGTTAGCATATACAGAGAGAAATAGTCCATGCCTGGGTTGTAGGTGCTGTTAGCAGAGCATGATGTATGTGAAAATTTTCATTTTACCATTTGTGCACAATTGCCACTCAAATCAATCGGCAGCTTTTGGTAAAATGCAGAAGTAGTTCTACATGTTAATTAGGTACTTGTTGAAGATAAAATGCTGTAATATATTTTGCAACCCTGAAGGGAACAATGAATTTATGATATCTTAATACTGGTATTTTTGCTTTTTCAGCGTCATTGCCATCTTATGCTGTATATGTAGCTGTAATGTCACTCAGTGTTTTGAGGATTGTTCTGAATTTTCTGCTTTACCTTTCTGTACCCTCTTCTTTTTTTTCACCACAGCATGATTTAGCAGTGAGGCTTCTGAATTCATTATCAGAAAACCTTTTCTCTGACCTCATGCTTCTGCTGATGTTCTGTATGATCTCACCTAGGTCATTTTTCCTTTCTGGTTTCTTTATTTGCCATTTATTGAAGTGCTTTGAATTCTCTGAATGTCAAAAATTATTCTTTATTAGAAAAATGAACCAGCTTTTTTTTGTTAATATTTGCATAAGATATATAAATTTGCAATGCTGCATTATTGGTTTATACCAGTTTAGTAGAGGTAACAAGTGTGATGGCTTTGTGTCAACATTTCAAAGTAAAAATAAGTGTTCATAATACAAAAGCTATTAGCTAATCAGATTAGTATTAACAGTTTAAATAGGTGATTTTAAAACCCCTTATCTGTCTTTACCTAGCTTGAAAAGTAATACAGTGAGATCCTTAGTGGATCATAAATTGGCATAGTTTAAATGCCATTGCTCTTAATTTTATATACTGCTACTATTAAACCATGAAATGTATGTGCTCAGGAGTTGGTCTGCTGTTTAATGTGTGGCACTGGACTCTACCTGACATTACCACCATTGTCTATAGCATGCCTGTGCTGTGAGAAGAGAGAATTACTGAATTTTTTAAGTAACGTATTATATAAATGAATTAATATAGCTGTTCCTGTACTAGGTCGTTTGAACAAAAATGGAACATTTTTCAAAATGAAACCAAGAAAACCCTCAATTCCGAAAAGGAAAATATTTTCAACAGTCCCTGCATGGAAGGATCAAGATTATTCTTTTTGTTCTTTCTGGTTGAACTGGCATGTTTAACAGAGATTCACACGCTATAACCTAAGCCATTTTTTGGGGGTGGGATTTTGGTTGTTGTTGGGTTTTTAGTTTGGGGATTTTTTTGGGGGGGCGAGGAGCGGTGGTAACGGTTCTGTATTTTGAATACTTTGCAACATGGTTTGGTATTTTCTGCCTCATAGGTAAAATATTTATTTTCTAATAAAACTGGAGGATTTTCATCCGAAAGTGCAGTCTATGGTGCTGAGATTAGATCAGATTTCTGAGACAGAATTAATCTATTATTACAGAAAAATGAGAGTAGGTGTCTAAAGGTAGAGCTTATTCTAAGATTACTGCCTATGTGGTTTTGGATGCTTAATTTTTAAAACTTTTCATTGATGAGTAAGCTGGTTTTGTAGCAAAACAAAAACAAAAACACAGCAATTTTTTCTCCAGTAAGAGCAGTGCACGTGCAGAAATTTTGCATTATTCCCCCAAAAGCTCCATTGACATCTGAGACACCCGTCCCTTGATTTAGCATGAATCACAGTTACAAGCACGTGTGGAGAATTATATAATGTTGTTTAGAAGAGTTGCATTTGTGCGTGGTGTTATTTTACTGAAGTTTTATGGGACCACGGCATGGAATCGTAATGCAGCTTGTTCTGCTTTAGCATGTTGTGTCAGGATTAACTTCTACTGTAGTCGATGCTATTTTGATTAATGCATCACAAAATATGGGCCAGCTGGACAGCAACCTACCCCATGAGCCTTATGATGTTTCCAAATTCATCATTCTTGGTATGTAATGTATCTCATTTTCCCTGTGGGCTGCCATAACCTACTATTCCATAGCAAGGTCAAGCTTCTAAAATATCAGACTTCTATGAAAAAGCGAAATATAACTCAAAAAGACAGAATTTTCTTGTAGCCAATGAGTCCTACTGTCTTTTGTTGTGAATGATCGGTCAATTGGCTTGCACTTTTGCATTCTGCTCTTCTGTTGGATTTGATTTAAGGGTGTGCCATTTTCTTTCTGTAACGTATCAGCAAAATAACCTGGCATGTTAATTAAGTACTTTCTGATTGCAGATAGACATGTTTCTGGGTTACATTTTAACGATTTCACGACACTTAAGTTTAATTTCGCAAGCCATTTTGGTGGTGATATTTTGGGCTTCTTTTTCCTCTCCAGGGTCCAACAGGCACAACTCAGATTGCACCTTCCTTGACTAGTTCATGCTACTATTACTCCAGTAAGAAGCAAACACCGTAAAACCAAAAGCCTGCACTCATATCTTATTGCCTGCTTTCTTTCAAGAAGACGTTGCATAGAGAACAGTTGAGGATTTGGTCCCAAGGAAAATATGGTTTATTATGAGGAAAAAAAAAATATATCTGTGTATTTCAAAAATATTTTTTGTAACAGCCAGTTTAGAGAGAATTCTACCATTTGCTTGAAATACTATCCCCAAAAAAGTGTCCTGTTTCATTAGAATAAGTGTTGACTCCAAAATTGACCTCTGCAACAGCATTTTTGGGGATAAAGAAAATGCAGAATGCTGTGGAAGGCAGCAACCTCCTATTTCTCTTTCTTAGCTTGCCTTCCTAGTTTGCTGTTGCCTTTGCAAGGACCTTTACCTTTTCGATCCCATGGTGGAGAACATGAGTTACAGTGTGAAAGCGAGCTTGCAAGCTGCAAGCAAACCATTTTGCTGAGGCAGCAGATTGTTTAAATTGTGAGAAACGTGCTGAATGATAGATAACAGGAATTCTCTTACTAAGTATCCCCTATTAACAGTGCTAGAAATGGTGATACCCAAAACCAGCTTGGGCTGGTTTACATGTCTTGTGTCTCTCCTGCTGTACTCAGCAGTGGAAGATTGATAAGTACCGTGCTGGTTAGTCCTTTGCGTGTCTGATCAAGTCTGGGGTTTCAATTTTAACTTAATTGCTAAAATTGTCTTTTCTTATGGAGGGTTTTTTGGAAAAGCATTGCCATCTTATGTCAGTGCCTATCAAAAGTCTAATTCTGTTATTAAAGAATATGAGAAAATTAATGTGCCGACATGAGTGCAAGCTTCAACAATAAGTGGTACATAACTCATTTCTATATTATCTCTGCAGAAGTATTAATTCCTATAAAGAGTTTTGGGTTATTTTCTCTGTTGATTTTCATTGTTACCAAGAGTGGCTGAAAATACAGACAGAAATGTGGTTTTGTGGTTAATTATTTGGAAGAGACAAGGTAAAATAGTAGCAGTTGACTATATATTGACAGTATAAAATTTGTAGAAAAAGGGATATATTTCATGGCTATCTTCAAGTTTGTACATCTGAAAACACACTCTAAATTTATGCCAGGATACTGCATCATTAATGTTTAATAGAGAAATAAATCTAGGTATCATCAGCATAACAATGCTATAATCTTTGGATCTGAGTAATGTGTCTCATGTGGGTGGGCATGAATGGCAAGTAAGATGGGATAAAATATGCAGCTTTATGTAAGGCACTGTGGGGGATTGGTGAAGATCTGGATGCTATTCCTGAAACACAGGATAGTAATGGCCTATAAAATCAGAGTTACACCATAAAAGAGACAGCAATATTAACATAAAATAAAAGTAAAGCAATTTTTACTTTTGGTTTAAAAAAAAAAGCTACAATGAAACCCCACTATAAACAGACAACAACTTAAACTTAAAATTATTTTCTATGCTACAGTAACTTGTTTACTTAGATCCAGTAACTCGTATTCTGTAAAGAACAAACCCAAACATTTAACTGATTGACCATATGAAAAGACAGCAATTTTGATTCATGTTTGTTGGTATTTGGCCTATAGATTGTATGGCAATATATAGACAGCCTGTCTGTATGTCAGAACAGTTCAGTTCGTTCACAGAAAGAAACACCACTGGAATCCTACTCAATAGGGCAGCATAAACAGCAGCAGGGTTTTTGTTGAAGCTTCATTAGTTGATGATACCAATGCAAATTTCTGGTAGTGATGGGAATTTGAGGGCTAAACTACTGGTCTACGCCGGCTGTTTTTTGTTTGACGGTACCCTGTGAGTCTTGAGATAGCCCAGAGACTGATATTCACAAGACAGTGATGAGTAAGTTAGAGGTGAACTAGAGCAGCCAATGTTTTTCTAAACTTTTTCCTTTAGGCAGCTTGTGAAATACTACCGAATTTTGTAGGGACACTTTTCAATATATTCTGTGCTATAAAACAAGGAGCAATCTCTGCTATAGAGCATCACCCTACTTTTCAGTTTTTGGAATTGCATTTTCAGATTTTGCAGGTTTTAATATTTAGGAGATGGGGTGGTTAGCTATCGGTTCCATTTTCAGTCTTAGATCTTTCAGTGCATTGTTAATGCTACTTTGCATTTATATAGAAACATAAGTCTAATGCCTTTTATACATGTAAAGTTTAGCTTATCTCCCTTAGAGGTACTAAGTAGCATTTTTTCATTCTCATTTTGGTAATTCTTATCAACATAGGCCCACTTTTTCTTTTCTTTTCATCTGTCTAGCACTTAACTATCTTCCCACGTATTGCATCATTTGCAGATTTAATTAATGGCTTCTTCATTTTATGACTGCTTGTAGAAGTCTGATGAAATTTTAACACTCATCCAGCCACTACTGGAGTAGGCTTTTTTCATCTACACTAGATGGAATTCTGTTATGAACAATTTTACTTATGGTTTGTCACTGGTTGTGATTCATCTAGTGATACTTTCAAGCCAAGTTAGTTTAATTTTGTTGTTAAACTTCCTGACATGATTTACCAGTCACATTGTATTGCTTATTAAATGTAATAAAATGTCTCAGATCACGAACATGCATAGTTCCAGAGATTTTTACATCTTTTTAAGTGACTTGTGAAAATGAAACATTTTACAAGCGTCCAGTTAGACAGAAAGCAATTAGGAAAATCTGTTTTTGAAGACAGAAGTCTTCAAACAAAGCCGAAGGTCCAGTGACCCTGAACACTCACTTAGGAGTATTCAAAGTATGTATCTCAATTTATCCCTTTTAAATGTACCATGATTAAAAGCAGAGTTGTCTTCTGTAATGAATAGCAAAAGTAGTACTGGAGAAAGAAGAGCGTGTGTTTCTTGACTGTCTATGAAGGCTTTATATATTTATAATTTATATTTACATTTATATACTTTTTAAGCTTTTTGTGGTTGTCATTAACTCAAAAGTTTCAGGTGATTTTTCATTTGATGCATAAAGAGATTAAATTAAATTAATTAATGTAATAGACAAGTGGGCTCTTGTTTGGTCATCTGGAAAATTTTCCAGTCTCTTTTTGCTGTCTTAACGATAATAACCCAAGTATTTAACTAAGAAAATACAGGAAGATGAAGAACCTCACTCAAATGCTCATTTTCTCTGAAAATATTGTGCCTTGATGCAGCCTAATCAATAAAGTACCCAGAATTTTGGGGGCTTTTTTTCTCCTCTGAATAAAATCAATCTGAGTGATTAAAACAAATAGGTCCTGTTGATAGTGCATCTAGGTATAGATCCTCTATTTAGTTATTAAAATATTTTCTCTCCCCTGCTTTTCTTAACAGCTGCCACTTTCTAAATTTGAAACAGTTAGCAGTATTTCTCCATCTTGTAGGTAAATGTTTGTCTTGCTCCAAGATATTTGATTATTCAGTTATGTATGTAAGAAAACTTAAACGAGTTGAGGGTGCACACATATTCTCACTCATTATTGTAAGTCCATAAGAAGCCCAGAGAGGTAGGAGAGGTCTCTGAAAAACAGGGTCTGTAATTCAATAACATATTTACTATAGTTGTAAGCTGTGTTCATTTGATAGAAACATAAGCCAGACAGAAGTGCACACACTCTTTGCAATATTGTTGACTTGGATTGTATACACTAAACTGTCCATCCTAAGGCAAGAAGGGAAATTTATAGCAGAGCTAGAAATGTAGCCAAAATACTTTAAAACGTTATCCTGGCTCTTAGGAGATAACCAACTTCCATCCCCTTTACTTTATTTGACAATGAACCAAGATGCACTATCCAAAGAAGAGAAAAGATCTATTTTTTAATTTTCTTTCAGGCACTACATCTTTTTACCTTCCAATTTCATACTGTGAACTTCTGTCCCCAAACAAAGCTGGAGGTGAAATACGTAGCTTTGACCATATTGTGCTTATAGATCTGCACCAATACTAGATTATTTGGTATTTATCAGTGAAGAAATTTCATGAATTACACACACTTTTCTTAATGCGCTTATTCTCTTCAATATATTGAGACGGTAATAACTATTTAAACACTCACTCTAAAACCACTGTGTCCTCCTGGACTTACGGTCCGTAAGTGTAAAGCATTGCTAGTACAATACCCTGAGATTACAGTGCTGCAAATATTGTATATGACTTTTAAAAAAATACAAGTCACTTAAAAAAAAACCAAACAACCAGCAACAAATATAGTGACTGGTCAAAATTCTTAATTTTTGCACCTGACTTTGTAAGAATTTAAAACTTTGTAAGTACTTTCTGAGTTAATACCTGTCATAAAGTTTTAAAGGCTATTAAACAGATTTAGACTCTCCTGTTTGAAGTGAGAAGCCATGTTTTTGCACACCATTAGCTGGAAGGTATGTGTAATAAAAAATATAGTTTATTGCGCAGTAATAATAAAAGTAGAAGATATTTAGTTTAGTTTCCTGGAAAAAGTGTTGAAGCATGTGTTCGGCTTGTAGCCGGAGCTCAGCTCGTATGAACCTGATCTCTGATCAGGGTCCCTTCCCAGTGCTGTTGATGTTTCTAGGATTTCCTTGTCATGTCTTTTCCTCAGGGAGGGGTGACCTAGGTTTGTCATCACGGTGCGTCCACAAAAGCCCACGTCATGAAGGGCCTGTTGCAATTCTTCACATCACCTTCCAGTGGACTAGTAAGCATCCTGTGATACGGAGTTACGGCACAGCCTTTTAGTACGGTGCATTTTACATCCAAAAAGCATTCTCTCTTATAATAAAAAGGTATAATTGCATGTCCACTTGTGTCCTTTTAAAGTACTGTGAAATATGCCGGCAGTGGTGTGTCAAGCATAAGAACTCATGAAAATGGCATTCCTTCAGAATATTTTTGGAAAGGGTTCTTTATTTCATTCTGGTTTGTCCCATTTCATGAATAGATTTCAAAGGAAAAAAGCAGAATAAAATGCAAAGTAACCACTGGAGAAGGGTTTGAAATTAACTGAAAGTTTTTTTTTGTTTTGTTGAGGAAAGAGTGGTTCTGCTTTAATATTTGCATTTGAGCTACGAATTCTTTAGCAACTACAAAATAGCTTACAAAAAATGACCACACACAAGCATCTCTGATAGAGATCATTTATTTATTTATTTAAATGCTTTTCACTACAGAAACCACATTTAGCAGTGTAACAGTATAAAATCTTTTTTATTTGTTTGCATCCTCCATACATGTAAATAGTTCTCTGATTATTTATATGTGCACAGAAAATGAAGGCAGAAAGTCCAATCCTGGTGAATGTGATGTATATTGTCTCCCAAAAGATCTGAAAATTACGTTCTTAGGAAAGATAGAGTTTGGTCTAGCAGGAACGCTTTTAAAGTGTCACAGCAAATCATTTAAGCACCTAAGAGTCTTTAATACACATTATTAATGTGTTAGAAACAATTATTAGATTAAGCAATAGGAAGATTATAAAGATCCAGACACAATAGTAACTCAGGGCAAGACTTACTTTACAGTTATTTTAGAACAGAAAAAATTGAAATGCAGTATTTTTAAAAGCAGAGAGACTTAATTACTTGAATTGTGTGCCATGCAACTAAAGGAATGATCAGATGATCAGTATGTTTTGCAGGACGGCTGAGCATTTTTTTGCATAACTTGTTTTAATTTGGAATTTATTGATGAATAGGGTTAAAAGAACTATTTATTCTTTCCGTTCATTTTCTCCAGATTCTTTTTTTTTTTCCAGATCATATAGTGCTAGCAGATGAACACTCTGTCCAGTGCTCCTTTTTACCCTACTATATATAGTGCAATGTTGTTATAATTTAATGTGGTTGTTGGGTGGCAGGATGTTTATAAAATTTATGCTTGAGCTGTAAACATGGGAAAATAATGTACAAGCAGTGGCGATGGAGAAGGGCTGAATTTTCCAAATCATGAGCATGGGAGTGATAATTAAAACTCTGAACAGGGAAAAGAACTGAAGAGCAGGAGGTCAGATATAAATCTGTGTTGCTCTGTTAGACAGCAGTGCGGTGCCAGCCTCTGCCAGGTAATGCTCCATTGCTGACTGCAAGGGAAGGACAAGGACAGAAGAGTATGGAGAACCATAAAGCTGTCTTCACTTGAAGGGATGTGAACAAAGTTCCTTATTTTTTTTGATTACACGAGACTTTCCAATAGGAGATTTTTTTAATCCAGTCGGTTTTGCTCAAATTTGGCCTGTCTGTCCCTTAGTGTCAGCTTGCTTCTGTTGAGGGGTGGGTGGTGGGTGTATATGTGCACATGTGCCTGTGTGTGCAGCCATCCTGTTGGGACAGCGGGGAGGTCTGTCTGCAAAAAATTTTGTCCATAATCACATGAATATTCCCTGTATCACAAATACTGTGTGTTTGTACAGGACTGCATCACCCAAAGTTGAAAATTATAGTTTACGAGGTCAATGAGGCAATTATTTCATTTCAGACCTGTTTCAAAATAAATTGGCATATACTAGTTGTGAGCTAGCAAGCATTATTTTTATTCTCAAGTTGTATTACAGCATGGAAATAAAAATAAACCTCAGTCTCGAAGAGGGAGCGCTTCACATGCTAGTACTTGTCAACCTTGTTCTTCTTAAAGATGGTAGTGTAAACTGCTGTGTAAACGTTATTCTTTGGAAACCACATCGTACTTTTGCATCTTACTTATCCCCATTTGAGGACCGAAGCCTCAAATCTATATGCATGAATGATGTGATCTCATTAACCGAATACTTTAGTTTTATTAAATAATGCTGTATTAACATGAGAGATTACACGGCACATCATTGGATTGAATTAATGCTTGACACATCTAAGAAAGGTGTGAAAAACAGAGGTGTCTATTCTCAGAGGTTTGTAGCCAAGGTAATACCGTTCAGAAAAGCATTAAAGTATTAGTTTGAGTGACTTGAAGAATCCTTTCCTAATCCTATTCTTAAGTAAGGCAAATTTGTGTTTAACCAGGGAAGTTATTTGATACTTTTATTTGAATTTTTACATTTTCCATTCAAGTAGAAGACAAAAAATTCTTTTTTCTAGTATTTTAAGATATTTTGTCAATTCTGATAGTTTATAGGTCTGGAGGAGGAAATCACTTGTAACAGGTGTCTCCAAATAACATGAAACAAAACATAGAAGGGATTTCCAAAGCTAAGGGTTAGATGAAAGGAAACTTGTGAATATGAAACAGACAAACATTATTACAGATGGGTAAATAGTGGTAGAGATAAAGTAAATTACTCATCCTAGATCAATGACAGATGAAGAGGGTTTTTTATTTCTTAGAAGTTCCTATCTCTAGCCTACACATCGTGTGATGTTCTTCTCATCCTATAATCAAAATAGTCTTTCATAAGCACATACGGAAGCTTAATGAAAGTTATATACATTTCATTTTATCTGATGGAGAAATCAGGATTCTTTAGAAAAGGAACATTTTTATAAATTACTAATGAGGTTGGCAGTGAGTCAGATTACTACTTAGAGAACACTATCCATACTCAGAGTTTTTTTAAAAAGTGTGAAAAAGAGATGTTTAGCGATCTGTGAAACAAAGGCTGTGATACTATAATTTGAGTAATTTCAACACTTGCTTTGATTTTCTTTGATAACATACACTTAAACTACTCACAAATGATTGTATATAACATGACTAAATCTTTTCTAACTGATGGGGTTTTTTCCTCATTAAAAATACAAGTTATGTTGTGCCAAGCTAAATAATGATTGTGGCATGCATCAGAAATAATTTGAAATAAAAAATAAAAGATTTTTTTGCCTTTTTTTCAGAGCCTAACTGTGCAGAAGAGGGTAATCCCATCTGTATTATTCAATCTTCATAAGTGCAGATAAATCTCTTGTCAGATCATGAATCTATTCATGAGCCATGTCTATTTTTAGTGTAGAATGCTGCCCTCTGTATATTTTTTTTACCCAGTCTCTTTTTTGTTTTAAATTAAAATGCTGCTGTAATATAACCAGATGCCATCTCTTGTACCACTGTCCCACAGGAAAATTTGCCACTTAAAAATAGCATTGGTGTGAAGGAATTCAGAAGAACTAGATTAACATTTATATATTAGTCAAAGCAGCCTGTTAAAGAAAGAGCGATATACATGTTAGAGAAAGAAGTTTATTAGACTTCCTTTTCAATATGCATATGCAGTTGTGAATTTTAAGAAATCTTTTTTCTCTCAACTAAATGAGGTCTCACTCATTGGTGGGGTTATATAGTATATTACATAGACATTTTTGACCTTGTCTTCTGTTCGTGGAAAAAATTCTAATGAATGGACCTCATACCAATTCTTTGAATTCTTTGTGTATCAATGGATGTCTGCTTTAGAAAAGGATTGCTGGAGCTGCATAACTGAGGCACCATTTGTGGGATCTTGTTGTACCATTCAGGCTCTTTTTTTGTTTATAGCTGCAACATGTTCTCTTATGAAGTTGTTGATGGTATTGAATTTTACAGTGGCTTTATGTGAGGGTAATTGACCCCAGTAAGGTCATGAGGCTAAAGCACACCTGTATTACAAACGCACACAGTGAATCACTAATACACAAGTATTCCTAAAAGTCTTCATCTTCTGAGCAGAAGCTGTTTAAGTGTTTATGTAGTAAAATTAAGTAGGGTAGTTCACTTATGGATTGATAGAGAGTTTTTTAATCAGTTCTGGCAAAATCTTAGGACAATAAGGAAGGTTAAATTGTCTGACTTTTTGCCAGCCAGGTGAATGAATGCTGCTTCTGTGCCTGATAGAGATGTTCTGAAGAGAGAGTGTTGTTCCAGGTCTTTCATCAAGGAACTCAGCAATGAGTTAAGAGAAGCAGTATTTCCCGTGTTTTGTCTATTGCATATTGGATCAAGAAAATCATACAAACCAAAGACGGGGGGTGTGGGGTGTGAGTTTGAGATCCAGTGGTGGTGAAACATTTGTTCTGTTAGATATTCTAATTGCATTAGCATCAGAGCAAGAAAGAGCCTTGGAGGGAACATCAAAGGTGAGGTGTCAGAGTGGTGTCACAGTGAAGATGACTTGGGGTGCTCATGGCTCTCAGTTTAAGAATAAATTTAAATGATGGTTCTGATTTTTGAGGTCTGATTCTTTTCTGTACTGTGACTTGTTCTTTGCACTATGTTAACATGTTTTAAGATGTTACCTCTTGCATGTGGGGGAAGTATCAGTGAAAGAATGTTTAGAAGGTTGAGGACTAGGAATTCAAATTCAAGGCTGAAGGATCCATTAATGTGACTCAGAATTTCATTGCGGACTTTAAATTAAAGACAATTTATATTTTTCTAGTGCTGAACAAAGGAATATAAATTGGTCACTTTTAAATTGGATTTAACAATTAGAGCTGCTGAATTGTTTGAAAAGATCATGGGGAAAATACCTTTCAGATATGTTTGCAGTTATCTCTAAAAGAAGGAATTTGTCTTTCAGCACTCTACAGTGCATCTCATCAGTTTTCACTGTTAAGGTCCATGTACTATCTTTCCATTTTTACTTGATGTTTTTCTGGCTTCTGGGTCCAGAGATCCCTAGAATCACTGAAAAAATAACTTAGGAAGGAACCTGTGAAGGTCACCTAGTTCTTGGTGACTTATAGATCTGAGTAGAACTGGAAAGCTGATTGCTACTGCTCTACATAGGCAGGTTGCTTTTCGGTTGCTGTAAATCTCGCTTTCTAATTTCTTATGTGAACTGTACTGTCCTCTCATGTAGGATGAATCCTTATGTTATTCAATGTATTTTTAATTTATTTACTTATAACTTACTAAAACATAAATATTCTGCTTCAATAATCTTAATAGTCCTATTAAAGAGGACTTAAAAGCTATTGCATATTTTTGCATTGTATCAAGTTAGACATAACTAGAGAAAAAAGGAGAAAAAAAAAAACAACCTATGTTTCCACTTCTCAGAAATATTTTACTCAAAATAGTATGTACTTTCCCAACTTTTACTTCAAAAGTCCTGCTTTTCCATTGGGTGACTTAGGCAAATTTGACTATGATTTTGTAACATGTTGGGTTACAAACCCACATGCAAATGGGTATTCACGTGTGTTGTGTATGCTTGTTGCCTGAGCAGGAAGGGATATAATCCAAGAATAACAGGAAAATACAGGAGAGCTCTCTAACGTTTCTATTTCCATCTGTATTTTTACCAAGCCAGCTAGCTGTATTTCTACAATGGCTTTGAAGATGTGTGTCTCTGTAATTCTCAGTAAATTATCAAACTGCTGCTGGTATCAGTGTATAACTGGTCCAAGGTTTGGCTGTAAGAAAAGTAGGAGAACAAATGGATATAGCAATTATAGATCTGACTATCAGCATTTCTTTTTGCTGTCTGTTACATTGATACTTTTAGAAATGCTGCCATGTCCTTAATTTTCTTCGTGGTATTTTATAAAGGTTGCTATCAAACAAAAATAGCCGAGTTGTTTTTTTCGTATATACAAGATTGTTTTTATTTTGTGCAAAGCTTGGAAAGAGAGGGAACATTACAAGTACTTTTGTGTTTTAAATTCCTAGGACACATAGCATGAGGGTATTTAAAGTGTAGATTGGCCTCTCAAAAATAAAACACGCTCCATTTATGGTTAATTTTATTTATTTATTTATTTATTCATTCATTCATTTTACAACTAAATTACGAGCCCACAGTATTTGTTTCTTCTTACTTTGACAAATTAAGTGATTTAAGTGATTTAATGATAGTTTCTCATGAATGAAAGATTTGTTTTTATCAACATCCTGTATGAGGATGTTATTTGGTATTTTTCTCAAACCTAGAGCATTTAAAGGATGTCAGCTTTCTGTTACTAGCCAACAATAGAGTTGATCTAGTGCAAATGTTAGAAAAGTGCAAGTTGCTTCTGTTGATTCCAGTGATGAACTCTTGCAAAGATGGGGGGCATGGGGAGCGGAGGAGGGTTTGTGTGGAAGAGAGAGAGAGGTGAAGAGTAAAATTCCAAAGTTTGGACTCCAAGAAATTTAAAAAAATAACATAAAGCATACTGTCAGGGACTTGACTGTCACTTATTTGTGGTAGCCTAAATTCTGGAGAATTTCTCTTGTATTCTGTGACCAGGAAGGTCCTGTATGTTTTTAAGCTGAAAAAAGGTTGTTATTTTTTTTTATTGAAGCAAGAAGTTGTAGGTAGGAAAATGTTTTTAAGTAGTTTTTGTGAACTTTGTAAAGACAGAAATTGAGAAGTGTAGGAAACAAATTTTTTTCAAGAGTTGCAAGCATCTGACTCAATACAATTATTTTTCTATTGCATTTGTTATTGGATGAAAATACAGAATTGTGTAATAGTGCAGCCAGAATGGCCTATATATATATAAAATTACGAGCAGTAGACTATTACAAAGTTCTTGCAGGAGGAGAAGACGACTAGAACTGAAGACTTCTCATGTCATTATGCAAGAAGTCCCTAGGTATGGAGGGCGCCATGGGCTGCAACACATTGTTTTGACATGACAGCTACCAGGTGTTCCATCTCCATTTGTTTTCATAGGAAAAAAAAAAAAAAAAATCTGTGGGTCTATCACAAATGAAGCAGAACTGATGCTGCCAGCATAAAATTTGTGTTCAGAAAAGTAAATCCCAGATGCTGTGTAGCTAAGGTTGCTTCAGTACAGAGGGAATATAACATAGGTTGCAAATTTTTTTTTTAATAAAAGTATGTTGCATCTGCTCACTAGCAACAGAGAAATTCAGCTAAGTTCCTGAAGGTGAAGAGATTCAGTTAACTTAAAAATAAGAAACTTAGAATGTACTTTAGATATAAATACAATATGTTCATGAAATAGATGTCTAATACAATATTTTAAGTATGTAAGATGTGGATTTTTTTTCTGAGTCAACCTTTGTGTGCTTCCTAGAACAAGTAAATAATTTAGTGCTTCTTTTGTTCCCTAATTTTGTTGCAAGTGTACAGGCAGAGGTTTTACTGTCTTTTAATAAGCTTCATACATAGAGAAGCTGTGTCATATACTTGTATTTATTTTTTTAAATTATTACGAGAAAATGAATACTAAAATATAAACCGATTATTGAATGTCTCATTCTAGTACAATGTCTGGCTTGTATGCATATTCACATCTATATTGTATTTTATTTTTCATGGATGTTGGAGAGGAAAAATTGGATTACCTTATTTGAAACTAAACTCGCTATATTAGTGTCTTGTTTTAAAGTTACCTCCCTTATGCAAACTCCATAGTATAGTTCTTCTACAATCTATTTAATGGCGTGCATTATTTCCTTTTCTGGAAACCATGCACACCTACAAAGATATTTCTCATAAAATTGTGTTTGTTAGATGATAAGGTTGTGATTATAAAACTTCCTTGAGGCTTTTTTGACTTTCAGCTGCATAAATTGCGGGTTGTTTGCTATCCTGGACTTTGATTTTAGCATGCAAAATAGGCTGTTTTTTTCTACTGGAGGAATTCTAAAATGCTAATTCAGGCTGCCACAGCTTCTCACCACCCTTCTTCTCTAGGCCAGCGCATACAATGATTTTTCTGTGTGGTTCCAGCTTCTAAAATGATTCTCCTGAGCGCTTCAGGTTCTTGGATTACTGTATTTTAAAGGCGAGCACCATTCTCCTTTAGTTTACACCAGTTGCATGCTGTTGTGAATTCATTAACTTTGATGAAGACCTACCAGCCCATAGTTGTTACACCATGAGGTATCAGGCTACTGTAGGTTTTTTACATAATGTGCTATTATAATAGTTTATGGTGCAGAAATCTTGGAATTTTCAGTTAGTTGCTAGGTTATGAGATTGGGGTGCATGGGAGGCAAAACATGCTGAAAACAAATTGCATGTATAAATCGCACCTGCATGTATGTACTTGTGAATTCTGGAAGAACATGGTACACACCTGCCAGGGTCTGCTCATGTTGTCCCTTCGAATAACTCTTTTTTTTTTTGTTTTTTTCCCTCCTTCCTGTGTGGTGCAGAATCTACCCAAACCACACTCTCCCGGTACTTGCAACTAAGCAAGTGCCATCCAGCTGACAAAATTTGACCCTGGTCCATCAGATTCTTTATCAGAGAAACATTTTTCTGTGCAAATAGCTTCGTTTTAAGACTGTGGGAATGGCTGCATAAATACGATTGTTTGCATTTTTTTGTATAAAAGCTTTGCGTAGAGCTGTAGCAGCAACCTGTGTAACCCTCATCTTGTTTAAAAGCACTGGAGTTTTTCTGTTGGAGCCTGCTGTCTCTAAAGTGAAAATCATAACTCTGTGGCCAGATCTGTTGTTTTGTTCACCCAAAACCAATAATTAACACGTGGAGATGAGCAGTTTGCTATCAAAACAAAAGCTGCTTAAAGTCATAATTTTTGGTTACTGCTTTTTGTTGCTGACATGGACCTAAAGAGTTACTTACCTAGACACTTCTGTGACCTTTTTTTGTTGTGCTTTGTAACGGTGATGATAGAAACATGCATGAAGCTAATAAAGCTGTTGTAGAGGGTTGTGCTGGAGGTGGTAGTCTTGCGGGCCTGGCAGGGTAGTGATGGCAATGTGTAATTATCAGGAGACTCATCCATGTTCTGATGAGCTGGCTGGCTTTGCCAGGGCTGAGGGGCAGGAGCCAGCTCGTTCATGGCCACTGTCACCACCTGCAGCTCTCTCCTTGGAAACATCTGAAGAGGCAGGCGGTGCTCCTGTGTCGTCCCTGTATTCTGATTTTTGTGGACTCATACTTTGTTTCCATCACGAGCAATTGCCAGAGTATCTCCTCGTGATTGTTGATAATTGTCTGACTCTAACAAGAATTTTAATAAAGGAGGGTGATTAGAATTATGATCCCCTAATACCATTTTTATTTAAATTTATTGCAATAATTACCATGTGATTAATAAAATATTTCAGTGCATTCATTGAAATCACCACTCTGCTATCACACAGTGCAGTAGTTAAATACTTCTAATTAATTAGTAATTGAATAATGTGCATTAATTTTTATTGTATCACCCATAGGATGTTTTAATAGTTTGGTTGGCTATTAGCTGCTGTGAAATATATGGGAAGAGTTAAGTTATGTAATTATCAGAGTTCGGACATTTTATTGGAAAGACTTTGACCAACTGTTTCAAACAGACAAAATCCTCCTCCACTGTACCTGGCCTATATTAAAAGTATTCTAGGACAGGCTCTCCTATAATTAAGTTAGAAAGCTAATTATTTTGTAGGTAATAATCACTTCAGCTGTATGTAAATATTTTGTTGTTAAATGGAATCTCACTTTTAAAACCTGTGTTTAAAGTTGACCAAAGCTACAAAAAATACTTCCTGGATGGTTTCATATGTGCTCAGGTATATAGGGGTGTTTGTGAGTAAGCATCCTCAGACATTGAACTGAGATGCACGCTGCAGGAAGTATATGTAATCTGAAGTATTTCTGACAACTCTTCTGAGTTTGTTCTGGTTATTAAAGCAAAACCATATTCAGCTGGTTTAAAAAGAACTATTTGCAGAGCAGTTTGGGTTTTTTCCCCTCTCCTATGGCCAGATGAGTTCTTGAACCACTGACATGCTCCTATTTTTACGCAAATAGAACAAAATTCTAACGTGACACCTTGTAGCTGTGCAGATATATAAACAGGATTGGAAACTTCTATAGGATTGCTGGTGGTTTCTCGGATACTGTTTAAATTTCTTTACTACTACCTAATTTTACAAAATATGGAAAATAAAATGGTGTCCTGAGTTGAACATCCCCAAATCAGCAGTTTGATGCTATTCTCTGACTTCTTATGTCATAAGAAATAGTGAGCCTTTCACTAGTTCCCAATGGAATATTTTCATTACCTCAACTTACCTAAACATAAATTAAAATTCAATTTTTTAATACCTAAAATACCTTTTCTGTACTTTAAAAAAACCAAACATATTTATGGTTCTGTGAAGTATCTGCTCTATGTGGAATAGCAAATAGTTGGGACCATAAGGAGCTATAAGTAATACTTAGGAAGGATGAGTTAGGAGTTACTTAGGACTTAGGAAGGATGAGCTTGTCATGGGTAGATTGCCATCTGTTGATAATGCAGCAGCCAACAGTTTATACTGAAGAACTTTTCTATTGCAGCATTATAATTTTTAGTGCATTTTGCTCTCTTCCCCCGACTCCCTGGGCATAGGCTAATTTGGTTTTTTTAATACGTGTGTAATTTAAAAGAAATCCAGTTTATCAAATTTCTTAGAACTTTTTAGGTCTAGAAGGATCACACAAAAGGATGAGTGCTGGGCTTTTCTTTTCTAAGTTCGTTGTTTGTCTCCAGAGACTTGAAATTTGTTGTATTAAGAGGAAGATTATAAAGTAACCGTATCAATATCATAATAGTGTCAGGATCGTGTGCTTATTTCCAGAGTTCATTCTTGTACCTCAGTGGTTACTACATACAAAGAGGTTTGGGGAGGGATTTTTTTGGGGTGTGGTTGATTTGTTTATATCCCAAAATTTTCAATGATGTTAGATTATTATAGTGAAGTTATAGATATTTGGGGGTATTGTTAGCATTGGCAAAACCCTTATGTCTTGTACCCCAACTGGAATAAGAAATTAGTGGACTATGTTTAAAAAGAAAAAAAAATTGCTCTCCCTATTCTAGAAAAGGTCATTGGAAAACTTTGACTTTTGGTTCTGGTGTGCTGAGTTGAATATATCATAGAATTCATCTGAGGTTTTGTGTATTTGGTGAATTTTGATGTTGTACGAACACAGGCAGGACAGCTGAAAGATGATGGGCAGTGCTCTTACCCACAAAAACAGTTTGTCTAAACTGTAAACAGCACCAGCAGGAACCAGTAAGTCCACTTTCAACTGTGGACTGTTACTGCATTTTGATATACCAGTGGGGTTGAGTGGCAGGGGGACAACTCAGAAGCTGAGACATCAGAGCACCGATTTACATTTGAGAAACAGCAGGAAAGAGTCTCTTTTGACCATTTGTCCTTTCACCTTTTCCATTATCTTCCACATAAAACAGAAAAATTAGGACAGCTGGTTGCTGTGAGAATCCCCAGTTATCAGTTTCCAGCTTGGTGATACATCAAAGCAACTCCATCTCTCTATCTCTGAGTTTTCACAAGCAAATATTTGAGGAATATTTTTAAAAGGTAAATATTAACACAAAAATAAAAAAGAAAAAAGGAGTAACTAGATCTTACTTTAGAGGTATTCTGATACTTATACTTTCTGGAGATGAAAAGGAGAGTAAAAACAGTGGTGAAAGCAGAGAAAGGAATTAGCTTTGAATTACTTACTTTAAAAAAAATAAATTCGTAACTGACTGGGGACATCCGGGGTGGAAGGAAGCTGTCAACATGCTGAGTGTCAATTGTATGGGAGAGGGGTATCTTCCAAGAATCTTTTGTACTCAGCATGATGCTGGGCCCAGCTCTACAGATGAAATAAATGTTAGCAGGCAAAAAAGGGGAGAGTCAGTTCTGAAGAACATCCCCCAGCTCCTGGCATCATTTGTAGGCAGATCTGTAGCTTTTTAAGACCCTTTATCTCATCTGCAGTCTCTTAGTGGCTGACAGAGTCTAGCCACCGCTCCCCAGTCCCAGAGGTAATTTCTAAGACATAAAGATCATCTAGTAGTTTGTCTGTTCTTGTCATCCCCAGTCCTCTCTTTTTTTGTGTTTAACATTGAGATATACTCCGTTCAGTGGCTAGTGTCATTAAAGACCACTATCTTCAGAACTAGGAGATTAAGATACAGGTATAAGATCTAGCCTCCAGCAGTGCCATCAGGAAAATTTCAGTTGATTTATGTTTCTTCTTGGACATAAATGAGTACTGAGAGTATTGATCAAAAAACCCCAAACAAACAAACAAAAACCTCACAGATCTGATTATGGTAAAATCTTACTGCTCTCTTATTTTTTTAAGCAAGTAAAAGATTTTTAAAGATATTTTTAAAACATGTTTCTTATGTTAACATTTCTTCCAAGTGAGCTGTGAAAATTGTGGAGCTGTATAGAATATTAAAGAGAAAATGACTCCCCACCTCAGTTCCCTTTTGTTTACTGCCAATTTTAATTGCTGAGATTAATTGTTTTTTTTCCTTTGTACATATCCCAGTTGTGAAAGGTTTTTCTTTCTCTTGCACCACTTTTAATTGGAATATAAGGGTACATAAAGGTACAAACTTAGCTAATAAAGTTTTCTTCAACTGTTTCTTCCAAGTAGGGCACATTGCAGAAGTGTAGGTTGTTGGGTTTTGGTTTGTTTGTTTGTTTGGGGTTTTTTTTCTGTCTTTTTGTTTTGTTATAGACTTCCATATTATGTTCCTCCTAAAATCTCCGCCTATCTTAGCAAGAACTAATTATTTGAAGGCTTAAAGACTGCTGCTGCCAAATGGTCTCACAGTTAGTGACTGGGTATAGAAATGAAACAGAACACTAAACCTTGGGGATTCACCTGGCCTCCTTTGCAAGCCAGGTTGGTTCCCACAGTGTCGAATAACAATTAAAGGAATTCAAGTTTGAAGGTGGCTCTTTCGAGGTCAAACTACAAAATAAGTTTCAATATCAAAGTACCATATTTTGACATAGAAAAAGAAAGAGCGTAATGCAAAAAAGCAAAAGCAGAGCAAAAGTATCAGTACATGGGATGATATTTAAAAGTTTTCATCATCATACACAAGAATGTTTACTTATTACTTTAGAGGTTAGTTGTTAATACTTGTTTGTTATAGTTTCCTTAGGGCCATGATCATACAATCATGCGTATGCATGCGTAACTTCATACCTGTCAGAAGGGCTCCAAGATGAGAATCTTCTTTCCACTTTTGTAAATATGTAATATATATGTTGTCCCATTAAACACAAAGGGTCATTGGCATCTATGCATCAGTGTAATGGATGCAAGTGTCTCCTTTTATCTTTCATCAAAAGATCTCAAACTATTCCTATATCCTTGTCTAATCAATATTTAACTGAAAAAATCAGAGGTTCATATCCTTAGATACCAAGTATTTAACAGCTTAGACTGTCTACTCCTGTGCCAACTGTAGTCGATAGACACTCGTAATGTAAAATCTCTTGTGAGACCGAGGAGCCCAGAAGGGAGATCCACAAAAAGCGCAAAATGTTTAAAAGCTGCTTTGGACACCTGAGTGAAAGGTTTATCCTGAAAAGCCCGTTTAGCTGTTGTTATTTTTTTGGGGGATTGGGGGTGGGGTGGTGTACGTACATTTCTGAAATTAGGTATTGTGGGATGCAGTTCTGAGGCTGCCCAGTGCTATCATTCTTGCTCTTCTTCATGCTCCATGAACTAGGCACTGTTTTTCAATTCCTCTTGCAACAACCATTGCAGGGGTCATTCTTGCAGCACATGCATTGGATCATAACCCCCTTTTTCATGGTCTGCTGCTACCTCTTCAAAGAAATAGAGCTGTCCCCCAGAATTCGGGAAACAAAGTATCTGTGCACCTTTTGCTTGAGGAGGTAGGACTGCCCATGACTTACCTCTCAGAAGGTGACCTACCCACCAGCCTATTGAGTGTCTATGATGCTCCAAGCCAGTCCCTCTGTTGAAGTTGATGTATTTTTCATAGCATTTTAAAGACTTGCTTGACCAGTAAGGAGAATTTGTGGAATTTCAGACTACATATAAGGAAGAAATGTTTCATGATAAGGGTGGTAAAACACTGGAACAGGTTGCCCAGAGAGGCTGTAGCTGCCCTGTCCCTGGAAGCATTCAAGATCAGGTTGGATAGAGCTTTGAGCAACCTGATCTAGTTGAAGATGTCCCTGCTTATTGCAGGGGGATTGGACTAGATGACCTTTAAAGGTCCCTTTCAACCCAAACCTTCTATGATTCTATGAATATAGCCATTGAGACACATGCCTGGGAGAGGGAGCGAGAGGTCTGATTATGCTTTAATGCATGTCAGGTGTATTGAGCAGCCATTGGAACAGGGTAAGGAAATCTTGTCCCTCTGCACAGTGCAGCTGCAGTGTTCCTGTTCTCTGAAAAGTCGAATAACTTCAGTGGGAGAGATCAAAGCTTCCCACTCCACAACAGGGAGCAGCTTGCTAATTAGAGCACCCTGCTGGGAGAATGGAATCTCCTGAGGCTGAACAGGGGAATCAAACTGCTTTCTCGCATTCTGGGTGCGTGTTCTAACAACGTAAATTTTGGTTATGAGTTCTAAGACCTCAGGCAAAAGCCTCCCTGTTTTTGCCGTCTTGTTGGGGAAACTTTTTGTTCAGCACCCTGCCTTTTTGGATTCCATCCTGATGTTCCTCCCATTTTGCTCTCTCAACAAAAAGCCTATATGCTTACCCCATTACGTTTCTGGCAGCTACGTACATCCTCAAAGGCCTTTTGAGCACTTTTGTGATCTGTCATTTTACTGGGAGCAAAGTACCTAAACATTTTCAGAAGTGCGTCCTTGTTACATAAAAGGTGAGATTGATTTCAAAAAGCTGAGCTTGTCCATCCTGTACAATCTGACTGCAGCTTGCAGACTATCCAAACAGTCTGGAGACATTCTCCAAGATGTTCTTCTTGATCTAGGATGTCACATTCCTCTTTTATTTACCCTTGCTTTGCTCTAGTTATTAACACTCTGTAGATCTCACCTTCTTTGTCAAACTGTGAAAGGGTGAAATAATTCGTTGTGAGTATAATTAAAGTTAAGTACAGATTGGATTCAAAGTGTATGAGGTTCAAGAAACAGTTTTTACAGTTTATTTTTCTTATATATTCTAAACATCGTAAGGATTTTTCTATTTAAGTTCTGGAAACACCAATTGAATGAGATGGAGTTCATTTAGGACTGGACCAGCACTACATGTAGGGTGAATAAGGTTGTTGCACATACTACTAAGGACAAAATTGTCTTTAAGCACTGCATGTCATCCAGTTTGGTCTTCAGCTCTGCTTAAATATTCAGAACTCTTTCTGATGTATTTAGATATAAAAGTTCAACATACAGGGAGGAGAGATGGTCAGCCTTGAGAGAGCTCCAACCGTGAGCTGAAAAGGTTTTCCTGGTGAAAGCTGGCTGGCATGCAGTCCAGTGTCCAAAATGAGAAATCTATTTTTAAGATTTTGGTGGAGAGGGGCTGAAGCTGTGCTAATTCTTAAATCTTTTCCATATGTAAGGAAAAATTATACAGGATATTCTCCACTAATATGTTTCCAGAATGCTGTGATTATCTGCTATTAAAATAAATAGACCTTATAATAAAGTGAACAAGTATTGTCCACTTCCACAAATAATAGTTTTTAACTTTATAACTTTGAGAAATATTTTCTACCTGACTGAGGTCATCTGGGCTAATGTTTGTCTGTGCACCTGCATTGCCCTATTCCTGTATCTCCACTTCAAAATACAAACGAAGTTATTTTAAAATAGGCTGTTACTATCCATGATAGGCACTATTGATGCACACCCTGCTGCTTTTGAAAAAGAGATTTGAAGGCTAATGTTACTGTTTACTGCATCATATATAGTTCAGTGGACAATATAAAGTGCTCACAATTCCAGAAAGCTTCTGATTTCTGTCAAGTGTATTGTATTGTATCGGCTACAATAGGTCAGACTTTGTCAACCCTAACCCAAACCCTCAGTGTAGAAGAGAGGTCAGAACTTGCCAGTTGAAAGGCTGCTTGAATGAAAATATGTATTTTTGGAAAAGGAAATTCCTGCCCAGGATAGATACCTTATCAATGAAGAATTCTAGTCCTTCCGATTATCTGCTAGCTCTAGGCAGGGCAACAGGAGTTGGCCCAGATGTCTTTCAAGGAAACCAGAGCTAAAAAAAAATAATATTCCTTAATCAATTTAATCCCAAATGGTGAATTAAGGTGTGTATTTTGTATTTTTTATTTCTTGCTGCTGTTTCCAAAGTAAATGCTAATAAGAAGGCATCTAGAGGTCCTGGTTCAGTCAGCAAATACCAGGGCATGAGCACACACATCAAATGCATAATACGTTTCTCACAGCATGATGTTTTTAGTATGATACAATAAGTAACAATTTAAAACCTCAACAAACATCTGGTTTCTAGGGAGATCTTCTGAAGAGGATCACAACCTTATTCAGCAGTGCTATGATAGGCCGTACAGGAAAGCAATGAAAAACCTTTAATTTTAAGATTTCATATTGTCATGGCCCTTAAGTACTTCTAGGGAATGGGACTGGGGCATTGTGCCTGGTGCTCCACAAATGCAGTTCTGTGTTCAAACTATATCATTATGGAATTTGTACTTAACTAGGAAATAATAGAGGTATAAACAGGGAGACCAAAGCTGAACTTGATTTGGGGAAAACATTTTAAGTAATTTGTGCTGCACGTTTTCTGATTTTTATTTATTTATTTGTTTCCAAATGTTTTTCATTTTAAATGCAAAATGGTCAGACTGGATTACAGGCTATGGCAGCAATTTTAAAAGCAAGTATTAACTATACGTGCTGATTTAATAAACCATTAGCCTATTCATCTTGTAAACGTCTTTGGAGAAAACTAATGAACTCATTCTGGGCAAAATCGCTTACTGATGGAACATCGCTGTTAAACATCAGCAGATAATTTGACGCTCTGGGGTTGTGTCTAGCTTGCAGGACAGATGCACGCTGCCATGCCACCATCATCCTGGTTTGCCTGAGTGGAGAACCTCTGACAATGAATTGTAGCTGTCTTCCAGCCTCTGTGCCCCGCTCTCTTCCCATGGGAATCAGCTGTCAGACAGATGGTGTGTTCCTAATTCTGTCTTACAAGGCCAGGAGTTTATGTGTGATTCAGGGTGTTGCAACTGTGTGTTAGCAACTGGTACGTTACACCGGTAAAAACGTGCCACTCCCCGCAAAACCCCTCTCTGCTTTTCATATTGTCTGGTGAGAAAGGGCACAAGAGCTCATCTGCCTGAGCAAAAGAAGCATATTTGAATCCCTCCTGGTTTTGTACAGTAGCTGTAATGTTGTTTTATAGTCTGTATTTTTAACAGTGGTTGGATTGCTTACTTTTATATATTTTTATACAAAGAATATTAATATAGTTATTTTAACGCTTTACATCACAAAATGGCAATGAATACGGAGACGTTGGTCCTCTTAGAAAATATCAGGCCCTGCCAGAGAGAAAGCAAGCTAACAATCAGGTCCACGCTAACTACAAGCAACAATACATTTATTTTCTTCTGCTGTGTATTTTATTGGGAATTTCTCCTGAATTACATGTCATTCTAGCTAGTAGATGAATTACAGGATTTATGAACAGGGGAGGGGGAGAGATGACAAGAGGGAGAACTCCTCTTGAAGTGAGTAGTGATGACATGATGAATTTGGGGTTGAAAGGAGTAAAGGAGACCAGAGAATAATGTTTAGCACAAAGGTTATTCATCATGCCATACATGTTTTAATAGTTCCCAGTTGCTCCGCAAATCTAATTAATGGGAATAAGTGGTTAAATTTTGATTTCGATTACTGTAGAGAAATGTCCTACTTGCAGACAAATTTAAGGGTTGCTTACAAAATAAATTCTGCATAACGTTATGCTCATTTGAAAGAATTGGACATAAATAAGGATAAAGGTCAATATGCTCTAAAGACATTAGCTGAAGGGCAAATGAGGTTGTATTTGAGAGAATTCAGAGGTTGCTCTGTAAAAGATCTGTGCAAATTAAGCAACTGCAGCATCTCTCGTGGAAAAAAACCAAACCAACAAGCATCACAGGTTATCTAACCTTTTGATAGCTAAATATAAAGATTTTGGTCAGAGGTCAAAACAGCACGACTCATTACAGTTTCAGCTCTTTACTCATTGGTGCAATGGAATTTACTTAGACAAGAAGAAGTAAGAGCAGCTGCATGTTGTATGATTTGAACTTTCACTCAAACTTAATATTTTATTTAGCCTTTAGCTACGATAACCACAGACAAACCCTATGAAACATTATTTGTGCCCGTAAAGTAACATTAATTTTCTTTTAATCTTTCTCTGCCCCAGGAAACATTTCAATTGAATTTTGCTCTTCATGCAAGGAATCAAGAGTACTGAGAGCCAAGCTAATTTCCTTTCATTTTCTCTTTATTTCCATATTTTTAATAGATTCATGACCCATGGTGCTAATACTGGAGTTATTGTAAGAACATGTTAAATTAAAAATATGTATTTATTGTGCCCATCTGGTAAATTCCCAACATCTTTCTAGAGTTTATTGAATTTCACAGTTCGGTCTAGTGGCATTTTCCCGACTGCCCTTCCCATTGCCGCTCTCTTTCTTTCTTTCACTCTTTTACCCATCCTGTTAGGCTTCCATGGATTCCTTATGCTGCTCTCCACATTTTTATTGGCCAAGAACTGTCTCCTGTTCTCCTTTTAACTTTATAAAATTGTCCTAATCTTCTCTCCAGCTTTGCCCTCACAGTTGATCAATTATTTTTTTTTAACCCAGTTTTCTTTCCTGCTTTTTCCCATTCCATGAGATTCTACCACTTTTTTTTTTTTTTTTTATTTCAATTTTATTTTATTTTATTACTTTTCCCTACACCTCAGGTTGAGGAAAGCTGTTTCACTGGTATTGGCAAAAGCTTGCAGAAACTTGGATGTTGTTTGGGAGTTTGGGATGGGATATTTCACTCAATAGCGAATATTGAATAACTGTCTATTACATTTAATTGTTGCATCTTCAGCATTCCAATAGCATCATTCTCTTAGATGGATTGAACCAGTTGTTTGACACAGAATCATGCCGCAGCAGAGCTTAGCAACTTTTTCTTTAAAATAGGCTTTGGTTTGGTAATGATTATAAAATCAGGATCTCTGCTGAAAGATAACACCTCTAGCAATCTCAACCCTGAGATACTGGTTCAGAATTAACTCAGAGGGAAGTGTACCATCTGTTGCTAAAACCTAACACTAAGAGCTAAGCAATTTCTAGCTTAAAGGGAAAACGTGGACCTGAACCTAGCCAATTAAGGGAAGCGGGGAGAGGGATAGAAGGAAAAACTTAAAAATAGCTTCTGGTCCTTCAGTTGTGCCTGGTGCTGGCTGCCAGTAGAGACAGTGGAGAGAACTGACACTGCTGAGAAAACAAACTGCACAGAAAGTTCTGACAAATGCCCAAAGTAAACAAATGGGACAGGACAAATATTGTTTCTTTGCTATGTAATGCTTCTTCGGGCTCATTTTTAATGTTTAAACTGTTGCTGCTCCTTCCATGCTTGATAATCAGGACTAATTCTTGTGCCAAAAATGTATTTCTGGATAACAGGTTTACTTCAAGACGGCTCATCAGCCAAATCTAGCAAAAGAATCAAAATTTCTCGCTAGTGCTTCTTTACATGAATAGCTTGTTTCATCTCTAGTTTTTTAATTGAATTTAGGTGATCTAGAAAACAAACCAAAATGTTCTGTTGAGCTGAGCCTTGTTTTCAGTTCTGCTAAGATGGGGGGGGGGCGACCACCAAAAAAGGCAAAAAAAAGAAAAAACTTAGGGCCTCGGCTGCTTGAAATGAAATACAGTGCTCCAGCTTGATTGCCCATGCCATATCTTCAGATATTGCAGTGATAAATCTCCCATAACTGTGGAACCTGGGTAAATGCAGATCTGACCTTTTGTTTACAGGGTATCAAGGGAAATCTTTATGAGACCACAGAAGTGTTTCAAAAGGTTTAGAAACATTATGAGATGGTAAAATGTGTCCCCTGTGGATAATTTTGACAGCAAAGATCTGACACTGTTTCTCAATGAGCAGTGCCCTTTCTATAGAGACTTGAACAAGCCATTTGGCAATGATGTTTGAGAAGCATTTTTGGTAATACAATTCAAGGGAAAACTGATCTGTGCTGTTATAATTAAGCAGGATTTTGATGTTATTAAAATATTGACATGAAAATGTTTACTGGATGTACAGATGTTGATGCTGGTACAATGCAAGATAAGTTAGAAAAGATAACATTTTCATTTTAGGAAGAAAATGAGTCAAATTAGGCTATCTTTTGTACCTTCTCTAACTTCCACTGGTTATGATTGTTTATCTGACTATAATTAAAACTGGGGACTTAAATCAGCTTGATTAAAAGTCCAGACTGTGTTTTGTTACATAAAATGAATCTATTGATTAAACAAATACAGACAAATGTTCTGAGCAAGAAAGGACCCTTGCTGCTGAATTCAAGGCAGAAAAGATTAAAGTATGTTCCGCTGCCTGGAAGGAAGTGCCTTAAAGAACAGAATAGCAGCAGTAGGTTGAGATTTCATTTTTGGATTAAAACCTCACTCCTGGTTTTGGTTTTGAGCTGTTTTAAATTTAGGTAACTTCTGTAACCTGCGATTTCGTTTCTGATCCGTACAAAGGTACTAATTATGTATACATTCACTAATTATCTCTATGTAACTAAATTACTACAACTACTAGCCTTGGTAGAAGAAGGTCAGGTTAGAGAAAAGTAGACTGGACATACCTAAACACATGGACCCTGATGGGATGCACCCAAGAGTGCCAGCTGTCTGTTGTCACTGTGAGGCCACTCTTGGTAATCTTGAATGATCATGGCAATTGGGAGAGGTGCCGTCTGGAAAGCAGCTCTGCAGAAAAGGACCTGAGCGTCCTGGTGTACACCAAGTTGACCATCAGCCAGCAATGTGCCCTAGCCACAATGAAGGCGTTAGCCTGGGTATCCTGGGCCACCTTAGGCAAATTATTGACCAGGTCAAGGGAGGAGTTCCTTCTTGTCTGCTCAGCACTGGTGAGGCTACACCTGGAGTGCTGGGACCAGTTTTGGGCTGCGCAGTACAAGAGACATGGATGTATTGGAAAGTGTCCAATGAAGGGCCACCAAGATAATGAAAGGACTGGTGAAAGGAGACTATGAAGAAAGGCTGAGAGAACTGGGGCTGTTCAGCCTGGAGAAGGCGTGGGGGAGAACTTTATGTATATAAGTACCTGAAGGGAGAGTGCAAAGCAGACATAGCCAGACTCTTTTCAGTGGTGCCCAGTGACAGGACCAGAGGCAATGGGCACACACTGAAACACAGGAAGTTCCCTCTGAACATCGGGAAACACTTTTTTCCTGTGAGGGTGACTGAGCCACTGGCACAGGTTGACCAGGGAGGTTGTAGAGTCTACATCCCTGGAGATACTCAAAAGCCGTCTGGACCTGGTTCTGGGCAACCGGCTCTAGGCTGCCCCGCTTGAGCTGGTGAGTTAGATAAGATGACCTCCAGAGATCCCTTCCGACTTAACCACTTTGTGTTTCTGTAATTGATGTGTAATTAATACATACATTGAAAACGTGCATGTTAGACTCATCCTGGTATGTCCGCTCACTTGCATATGGAAATACATCTCCTCTCTCAGCTTCAGTAGGGAAGTATATCTAAAGTTTTATTCTACTTTGAATAAATTTATTTGTTCATGTCCCCATTCTTACATATGCAGTCATTATAAACATTCTATTTGTTTTAATATATTTTGCATGTTTCTTAGAAGCCTACTAGAGTTGGCTATAGTCTTAATCCTATTATTGCGCTATATGCTCACAGTACTTCCAATGTATGTGTTTCCATCCCTCATACATATGAATAATCTATGTGTGTTGCATATACAAGTACATGTATGTATATATCTACACACAGAGAATACGATTTCAGAAGGACGTATGCGTGCATATACGTGAAGCACATGTGCACATGTAAGCACATCTCTTGAATGTCATGGTCAGTGGGAGAGGCTGAGATAACCCAAATAATAAAAATACCCACAAAACTCTGCATGTGCAAATTGAAGAAGAAAGATGGGGAAGTGAGGCTGTGCAGTTTCCAAATGCAAGACTGCTGCCAACAGTTGTAAGGAGACACTATTTTAGACAGTCTTTTGTATCTAAGTTAACCAAATTTGAGAAATGCATAAACAGGAATTTGTAACTATACTGACTAATATGTGGAGGATATAGTATTTATTTGTCATGTGAATTATACTGATCCTAATAATCAGCACTTAACTATACTTTTGCTGTGTTTAATTTATTAATGTACAAAATAACGTAGTACTTCATTATTAACAGAAAATAGTTCTAGTAAATACCCAGACTTTCAAACTTAGCATTGGAAGTATGCCGTAACTATGACAGAGTCAAAGTCACTTTAAGACCTGGCTGCGAATAGCATCTAGGTGCCCTTAAAAACGAGTCATCAGGCTGATAAGACCATTTTTAGGTAGTCTGTGATGGATTCAGGACTACATTTTGTAGTGGGGGGAAAAAACTCACCAGAAATTAATAGACTGCACTTACGCCAATTCCCATTTACTTAAGGTCTTTTGATGTTCTTGCCTGTACAAAGAGATTCTTTCTTGGTGGATTTAACTACCTAAACAGTATTATAAATGCAGAAATACTCCATTCAGCAGTGCAGCATCCAGATTTTTTGTTTGTTTCAACTTGGTTCTACTGGAACTATTGTGCCGTGCATGCACATATGGCATGGTCACTTTGGCATCCCGGCTGTTCCAACAGGTTGCTACAGCAACACGCTTCTGCAAGCAAAAGATTATCTGGCAAACAGTACTGTGCCTGTTTACCATCGAGCTGTTAACAGAAGTTAATAAACTTTTAACATTGCAAATAAGCAAGCATCTGGAGTTGCTGTCTCTGTTACCCTGTAGGTTCAGGGTGCCATCGTACGTTATAAAATTGGAATAAAATAAAATATATATTCCTCTGACATCAAAATGCTACTGAAGTGATTATTTAGATTTGTTGGACTTTAAGCGTATAGAATGACAATGCAGGTGGTGCACTTTTGTCTGTGGGTGTTGCTCTGTTTGCACACAACCTTATCTGTTGTTGGCCTCAGGCCATTAAATAATTACATTAAAATATTACAAATAGAAATGTAATAATCAACAAAATGTATAATCCCCCATCATATTAATTAAAAAACAAATAAGCAATTTAAGAAAAAAATAAAATCCTCTACTCTTATTTAACCTAAGTGCCAGCCTCATTTGCTCTAACTTATGATCTCAGAAACTAGATCGTCTGAAAATGAAACAGATGAAAGCTCCTTTCGACTGGGCAGGCGTGGGTATGGGAGGAAGAGGGGCACAGCCAAAGGCACCTTCCAGGGTGAGCAATGCTACTTCAGCATCTGCCTTGGCTTCCAGTTGTCATCCAGTGACAACATCAGCCTCACAGATACCTTCTCTGAGATTCACCAGTTTGGCTGCATGAGGACAGAGAGAATGACAGATAAGAGAGTATCATCTCAGTATATTGGTCTGACCCTTCGGCCAATGTTGATTCAGTCCTGAGCGAAACAGCTGGCATAATGCAGTTCCCATGTTCTGAAATGAAAGCAACCTGCAGAAAGGATTGCTGGCAGCCATCCCCTTTTTCCCAAGAAAGTGAGTTGAAGCCTGGGATTATTCACGCTATTACAAACATGGAAGGTTTCTATTATGTGTGACTGCTTTTTTTTTTTTATTATTATTTTAAGAACTGCATTTGGAATAAGTGAAACTAAAATACTAAAAGAATACAGAAAATCTCAGCTATACGATAGTGCTTTTCTTTGGGAATTGTATTCTCCATACCTACCTAGAAAATTAATTTTTTTCCAGTACTTCATATAGTAGTCAAAAAATTAAATATATATATAAAAAAAAAAAAATCACTGTTGTGCTACTATGTTTCACTGGAATCAAAACTTGTTTTAACCCAGTTACGTGTTACATTAATTGTCCAATTGGCATTTTTGAGCGCATATTGTAATTATTTCTTTGGTTTGAGTCCCCAGTTTTCCCTTTGGCTCTGTTGGTGTTTTGGGCACCCAATATGTGCTTTTTTTTTAGTTCATCCATTATCCACACTGGTGTTTGTTTTCTGCATATATATATTTTTTTAAACACTGCCCCTTTTCAGAATGGCTGGATCTCTTCATATGACTGACATACTGAATCTTTGATATTGATTGCAGAAGGAATTGTAGAGTAAGCAATAGAAAACCTCTTTTTTTTTTTT
>VYZM01002858.1:85508-125714 GCA_013398915.1 Dromas ardeola
TTTTTTGTTGTGGTGTAGCAAGATAAAAAGGACTTCATTTTCAAGATAAAATGGGAGGAGAAACAAGGAACATCTCAGTATCTGTCATTTCATCTAGGTAATGTGTCTGTCTCAGAATGATCAGAACTGGTGTTGCTCACCGACAAGACCTATAAGTCATTGTCTATTAATGAAAAATTTAAGCATAAGCAAACAGCAGTTTGCAGCTTTCATCATGAAGATGTAAGTGTCACGCATACTGGATTATGAAAGTCAGTCTGTTGTATTTTCATTTTCACACTGCGACATCATATATTTCTTTCTTGGTTTTTTTTAATGGGGAAAAAGCATTTTGAGGAACAGAAGAAAAATCTAACCCACTTTAAAATTCAGTGTTCAGAAGCATATACTTCTGAGCTGATGTAAATTCATAACACTTAAAAATATTTGGCAGAAGTTAGCATTCTTCTCTTTTTTCCCACTGAATAACAAGTATGAGTAGTTCTTTCTGCCTGCCTATTTAAACAGGGAGCTAGCAGTATCAGTCCAGACAGACTGAGTAATGTATGATTTTATTTTTTTTTCCCCCACTTGGAGTTATTTAATAAAAACCTTTCCTGGACAGGTTCCAATTGTGATTAGTTACAGTGAAATATTGTCTTCTTGAAACAGGTGTTATAAAACAAAAGAAATCAAGTATTCAAGCAAAGCAGGGTAAGCCATATCTAAAATACTGTCCAGGCCGAACAACTTAATATATATTTTTTGCATTTCCTCTTAATGTTAAGCGACTTCTCTCAAGATCTGCACAGGTATAAATAGAGATAGAAAAGGTTTACATGGGAGGGTACGAAACTGGGGTTTGGTGTATCTGTGTTAACGACTCAGATTTGCCATAGGTTTCCTGTGTGACATTCATCATGTGATTTTGTATTTCTGGGTCTCACTATCTAACTGTGTCTATTTATGAAAATGATATGTTAATGATTTTTTCTTCTGTTCTTTGGGTGTCTCGTTTCTTCTCAGTAATCTACTTTGATGAGATATAGTATATTTTCTGTGGGCTGGGCATCATAGAGTAATGATAAATTGCACTGCAGTCTGAAATTGCAAGGAAGTGGAACAGTCTGTATTATTTAATTGTTGGACATTAAGGCTTTTGTTTTCTTAACAAAGTACTCCGGTTTTCAAAGGACTTGTGCACTGTCATATATGGTACCTAGACACCGTATCTTAAAATGCAGTGTAATGTGAACCTTTCTTAAGTTACCCTCAGTAGAATCTCACTGCCCCAAAAGGTCACAGAAATAATATTTTCTAAAAATCTGTGCTTCCTGAGCTTAGATTTTTTAAAGTTGTTCTAGTTCATCTGAAAATACGCTGTGAAAAATTCTGCATTCCCCTTATCTTTTTTTTTTCTAGGTGTTGTAAAAGAAGTTTTTTAAAGAAAAGTTCTAGTCAGGTTTTCAAATATTTTTTTCCTTCGTAGTTCATTTGGTTTAAAATACCACACTGGAAGATCTGGGTAACATCATTCTGTCCCAGTTTATGTGACGGACCAGACATCTCTGATTGATAGATTTGGAGCAAGGAGAATGCAGGAACTGACATTATAGCATTTCTCACTGTAATGGGAGTGCTATCGTTAAGCTTTGCATGTACTTCTTGTCTTGATTTTTTTTGTGGTAAGTTTACCCAAGTGCCTTGAGGTGAGATGGGGGTGCTTCTGGTAAAATAACTTCAATATTTAGCTAAAGACTAGTTTCTGATATGGCCTTCATAGAAGATGGTTCAAATGACACACGGAATCATGTACAGGAGAATTAATGTGTGACAATGTTGATGCTGTCAAAAAGAGATAGATTCAAATGTATTCAGAGCTTTTCTTAAATAGGGCTTTGACATTTTCTGGATTCCTTTTTTACAGCTGAAATGTTATTAAAATATGGACTGTCATTGTTTTGGTGGAAGAGTTACTTAGAGAAGATAGATACTTACAAGTTAGACTCTTGTTCAAAGCATTTCAGTAATGCAGGTCACATTATAGGTCACATTATTTAAAAACCCAGCAGGCTACTGCAGATGCTTCTTCTCCCTGGTCAAACCGTCCCTTTTGTACCATTGGCAAAGGATACAAATATCTGTGGTATGTATCTTGGTAACTGGATAAGCGTAGCTGTTCAGGTAAGTCAAACCTTATTGCAAGAAAGGCTGTAAATAGGTCAAGAGAAAGGACACGCAAGCCAAAACAACATGCATAGGCTTTTCTGACATTTTGATTCAGTCCAACTTTCAGACATAGCAAAGGAATACTCTTCACCCCTATTTTAGGTACAGAGAAATTACACACTGTCATAGAGGTAACGTTTAGTCAACATGGAAACAAAACATATGCAAAACTAGCACATAGTTGTTGGGGTTTTTTTTATAGCACATGGAAGTCATTTTATAGTATAGATACGATTTTTCAGCCTAAAACTTGCTTGTATAAGATACCACAAGTCGGTGTTTCCATTTTCATTAACATGTCCTTTGATATTATCCATAACATCCTCACGACTGGTAATTATTTCACAGATTGATTTTTAAATTTGATTGCGAAAATACATTAATAGAACACCAACTCTGAAAAAGGTATGGGACTCCATTATGGGAAATTAGTAATGATTATGCTGATATATAACATCAAGAAATTATATAGTGACTGGGTAGATTTGCTGAAAGAAGTCAGAAAAGCAAATGACACTGTTGCCCAGCTGGTAGGATCCTAAGAAGTCCATGGCCATTAGCTGGGTGTATCTTACTGATTACATAAACCAGCTATGATTTGTAATTGTGGTAGCTGACAGCGTGGCTCATAATGCTCATCCACAGAGAGTGGCATCATAGGTGTGACATCCAAAAGACTAATTAGCCCAAATCCATCCATGAGAAGCCTTGGTTCCTCATGGCCTGCTGTAAGCAAGGTCTGTCTGTGGATTTCCTTTCAGAACACTGACTGACTCGTTGGTCTTAGCTTGCCATCTAGATGTGCCCCAGGTGCAAGCCTGCTGGAGAGATCTGGAGCTGGATGGCATGCAGCTCTGGCCTGACACTTGGGCCGACTCTTACACTGTAGAACTGTATGTTTTAAATTCAGAGCTTTGTCACAATAATTGCCTGTTATGGTGCACTGATTTACTCTCATTCAAACTGCAGCTGTCTCCCATGGGGTGGTCATGGGTATATTACAAAGCTTCTATTACCAGATGGTTTTAAGGTGATTGCTGGTTGTGTCAATGCAAAAAGAAGTTCTATTTGCTTATTAGAGGAAATGACAACAGTTGAGGTATGCTTGGAAAAGAAAAGCAGGCAGTAGTACACTATTAGGCAATAGGTAAATACTCATAGAGAACCAATTGCTAGATAACATATCAAACTGAACACAGCATGCTGACTACGAATGTAAATTAAGAAGAAAAGATTAAAATGTAATTTATTTTTTAAGTGGAGAATAGTACATTGATTCATTAGTGTATCAATTTTAATAATGTTAAATGGTGCTTTCCATGTCACTTGCATTGTAACTCGTAAGTATGAAGATGTGTCCGTATATAACCAATGTCTTTTACCAATAAATATTACCAATAATGTCTTAAGTACCTAAGAGGAATGCTGCTGTTAGTCCATTATTGTACTTTCAAATGTAATTTGTTAAAATAGCATCATTTATATTGTGGTATAACTTACTTGTTTCATCACTATAAAGCCGAGTGCCTTATTATACTGTTGAGTGCCGTCATTTTCCTTGTCCCTGTGAGATACTGGTTTTGTCCTTTTCAGGCCTACTATGTAGTCTACAGAAAGTGACTTAATATATCCTGTGCTTAAATTTGCAATCTATAAAAGGGAAAATATAAATTTATGTTCAGACTAAATGCAAGTGGCTTGCACAGAAAACATATGGATAAATCAGGAAGTAAATTCTCATTCATTTCCTTGTTCATCCCAGCACTGTTTCTTTTATGAGCTTCATTAAATGGCGCAAACTGCATATCTAGAGAATTAGATGATACATCTCCAAACAGCTTGAAGTAATATTTTCCTTAAGATGCTGTAAAAATTAAGAGGGATTTGAGTGTCCAAATTCATAGAAAGCTTCTAAAATTGCAATTGCGAGATTGTTTTCTTCTACCATTGCCTTTGTCAAACCTCTTTCTCCTCCCTACCTTCACCCCAAAAACTTTCCGTGGGCTCAGGAGATTAAATGGATCTGTTACAAATGAGTAAACCAGAGAGACGGGAATAGTTATAAACTCCAGTCTTGGTGGGGAGAAGGCTAATGACTTGGAACTGGTAGAAATATTCTGATAAAGCTTTTTAAAATTACTGTCTAATTATTTATATGTAAAGGAACAGCTAGGGCAGTGGAGAGAGACATGATTCTCTCCTGCTTTTTACGGTAGTCACCCACAAAGTGGGAGATCAAGATGCAGTTATCTTATCTGTTCTAATGAATACTCATTTACATATTCAATGAGCTCTCAGGAGAAACTAGGACTCACCTACTCAATCCTGTAGCTGCATCCCAGGGGACTGCTGTGCAATGTGGGTGGCAACAAAGCCAGGGTCTGTCTCAAGGCAGCACATCTGGAACTGTGCTCTTATTTCCCAAGAAAGTGTTGAGCCCTCAGCTGTTGCCTATCCAGATGAAGCTATTTTGGCTTTTTTTTTTTTGTTAAACGATTCTTAGCTGGCATAAAACAAACATTGACATAATGGAAAAATTATCTCATACTTAGCCCCTTGGTGAAAAGTGTTGGTATGATAGTAAACAGAGAAGTCTGATTAGCCGGAATGAGCTGTGGAATATTAACAGCAGACTTTTGCTGGGTATATTCTTGTGTAGTTTGTACATTAGTCCATTCATAGCAAACCTGCAGCACATCATGGCATTATTGTTTATAAACTGGTTGGTTTGAAAGAGCGTAACTTGGCCATGTAGGATATGGTTGTGTAGAGTCCCCAGTAGCTATTGCCTGTACAGAACAGATCAAACTTCTCTACAGAGCACCTGTACATATAAGTGTGAGTTTTTTGCATGCAGCTTGTCAGAATATCTAAGATTTATATAGCAGCATGTGTCAGTTTATTCAGACATCTTTGGCCTGATCCAGAGAGTCTTCTGCAACCAGAATATACACAACTTAGAACCTAAAGCAATTGTTTACTGGTGACACACAAACAAGGTGGCAAGTACACCCCTGCTAATAAGGCACCCAAAGAGTCTTTGCTGGCCAGGAAGGCATCAGTCAGGCAGGGAAGGTTCAGCTTCCGCAGCTCTCTGGATTGCATCCTCAGGTTGCTGAGTTGCCATATCTCACCAGCTCCTTTGACAGAGACAAGTAAGTTAGAGTTTTTTTCTCTTTAGGATTTTACAGCCAACACCCACTCCCTTCTTGCTTGAAGGTGAAAATAAAAGGAAGGTGAGAAGACTCGGGCATCAAGATAATGACAGTTCAATAGGGAAGGCAAAATCCAAGCATAAAAGCAAAGCAAAAAGAAAGAGTCCATTCACTACTTCCCCTTGGCAGGCAGTTCCTGGGAAGCAGGACCCCAGCATGCGTAAGACTTGCTGGGGAAGACAAGCACCATAAGCACAAACATTCACCCTTACACCTTCCTTCCCTGAGGTTTTATTGATGAGCAAAATATCATATGATCAGGGATATCCCTTAGGTCAGTTTGGGTCAGCTGTCCTGGCTGTGTCCCTTCCTAACTTCTTGTTTACCCCCGGCCTACTTGCTTAGGAGGAGAGAAGAAAGCCTTAACACTGTTCATCAACAGCCAAAACACTGGTGTGTTATCAACGCTGTTTTAGCCACAAATGCAAGGCACAGCACTATAGAGGCTGCTGTGACCAAAGGCTGCCTCCATCCCAGCCAGACCCAGCACTTCTTTCCATGCTGGTGTTTTCCCTCTTGAATCACACAGCTGATAGCAATCCCACCTCAACGAGCCTGCCCTCTGGCTGTAATTTCACCCGTGCTATCTCTCTAGATATTTTCTCACAGGTCTGTTTTAGCCACCTGAGTCAATGGAGCTGGGCCTGATATGGTCCAGGGTCCTTGTTGGTCAGGTAGTGAAGCCCCCGGGGTGGCTATGTGTGGGGAAGGAGCTTTCAGCAGGGTTACAGAGAGAAGGGATCACACAGGTTTGTGAAGTTAACCTCGTTGCAAATCAGTCTGCCACCCATTCTCTTCTAAGGTTTGGGGTGGCGGGGGGGGAAAGACAGGATTAAATCATCCCTAGGCCTAACAGCTGGGTGCTTTATTCATTATAGGATACATCAACTTTCTCTTCCCTTGGGAAAAATACAACTGTTTACTTCTTATCATGCAGCATTTATAGTTCCTAAGAGTATATAATTTTCAGTTCTCTAAATAAAACATTAGTTATTATATGAAAAAATCACTGTTTGCAAGTATCCCCATGCCATTATGCAAGACTGTGAAAAAGCTTTCTCAGCTGGAACATATGAAGTATAAAGGATGACCCTCTGGTTCTATTTCTGCCCTGTGGAGTCAGAAATCAATAGGCAAACTGTGGAACTCCATAGATGCTTCCAGTTTTAGTTTCTAAGGCCAGCTGCTGTGTCTTCTGCTAAAGTCCATCCAGAAAAGAGGCGGAAAAACGCACCCATGCAGAGGTTTCTCTAAGAGGTGAGTAGGAACATTATTCTCCACTCTTTTCTTCCCAGGTGGATGTAACAGGAGGAGCCTGTGCTCTACGTGTGTGTTTGCGTACAGTGAGATGTGTTGGCTTTGTAGTGGCTTTGGATGTGTTCTCGCACTTGGGCAATACAACTTTACTCTCTCCTTGGCCTACTTCAGGTTTCTGAGTATTTTTCCTCTCATATGTTGAGTTTCAAATAGGCAAGACTAGATATTAGCGATGTTTTGGTTTTAGGCAGTAAAAGATAGGAAAAACGGGGTAAAATCTAAGCTACAGTTGTCAAAACAAAGTAAAGAAATAACAGAAAAGTGATATGCGAAGCACTTTTTTGATGATTACTGGTGAATGATTGACCATGTAATAATTTAGGTTACAGTCTCCTTCACAAACTCCACAGAGTGTACAATGTGCACATTACCCCAGCGGAGGCTGAGACCTGTGGTTGTCCTGAGGCGCAGGCATCAGTACAGCTCTGCCAGGTGAGCCAGAACAAAGCCTGCCTCTGGCGAAACCAGCGGGGAAACTGCTGGGCTTGTTTCAACTTGGAAGTCATTCTGCATAACTTACGGTAAACACAGAGGGATAATTTAGAGAAGAAAATTAATGCAGACATGAAAAATGATAAATGAGAATCCAAAGCTTTGGTGGTGCTTGACATTCAAGTTTCGGTTCCTGCATACACAGAAACATCTGCATATTGTATATTAGGTTAGATTACACAACCCTAACAGGTGATCTCCATGGCAAGCTCAGTGGCTTTTTTCTTTTTTAGTTCATTTTTAGATCTTTAGTGTCCATGATTTGCAAGTGTTCAGTGGTTAATTAGAAATAGGCATTAATGAAAGGTGTTCTGTTAAAGAGTGTCTCGGTGGTACATTACTTGCTGGTTTCATTTTTTCTTTCCCCGCCTTATCTTTTTTTAGATCTGATTGATCTTAGCGAACTACCCTCAATGAAGTTACCTCTAAATTATAAGACTGTAAGTGTGCCATTAAAGTTTTAAGTTCAAGTATCAGCTCTTGTGATAAATCTCAGAAGATATTCAGAGCTCAAGTCATTTAGCAAAGCCCATATATTTTGACTATTACCACAGAAATGAGAGGAGAGGACAGAAGCAGAGTCAGGAGAGGGGGAAAAGCTACAGGGAAAACCAATTAATTGTTTTTGTATCATCAGCACTCATGCTTAAGTGTTGTCATTAGGACAATGAACTTTATCAGCTGAGGAAGTAGGACATTAGAAAGCTTATTTAGGTTTTTAACTGGATTTTATTCTCAGCAAGTGACACTTACAAAGCTGAAAATAAATGATTTTAAATGAGGAAGCTATTTAACCTAAAATACAGGTTCTGTAACACTTCATATTATGTATGAATTGCGGTCAAGTAAAAGTGGAACTTTAGGTGGAACTTTTAAAAACATTCAGAAAATTGAATTTGTAGGATTTCTTATTTTTGCTCCCTTGTGGTGGCATTTGGGTGTTTCTAGTGGCTGCAGAAAGATGATCTGCAGTGATTTAGCAGGACATAGATTTTTGTGCCCTGGAAGTTGTATTGTCACATTGTAAATTAGTAGAATTTATTTTTTTAATTGAAAAACAGTGCAAATTAAAAATTCTAAAATAACTCTAAGATCGCATAGTCTGTGGCTTACTTTTTTTCCTCTTTAATACCCATGTCTGTCTTTTGCTTAAAAATTCATACATATTTGTTGATTCTGAAGAGCTTTTCAAAGAGTATTTCACAGGACAGTCAAAAGCTTCTTTCATGTAGATTATTAAAAATTCCTGTTACTGCCTGTTATTTAGCAAGACAGATGTTAATGGAAGCTCAAAATTTTTACTCATAAATTACTATTCAGATCCATTATTTTTAATACTCTGTGACTCCTTTTCAGCCAGGGAAATACGACTAATTCTCAGTGGTGAGCGTACACTGTGCCAAAGTTGGATTTCTAGCTTGAGCCACTGTATGTTTCCTGCTATAAGAGATGAAGCAGCAGTGAATGTATGACACAGTGCATACCCTACACCCTAGATAGGTAATTAATTAATGAAAGCTAAAGTCCGTGTGGCTTTCATTGCTATGCATATACACACCAGGTAAGTGAATGATAGTTTGGACATATCTACAACCTGTTACTGGCCTTCTGATTTCAGGGTTAGTCTCCCTTTTGCTAATGACACTCACATTCAGATGGATTAAGCTGAAAGTTTGATTGGAAGCCTGTAGATTCTGGCCTAATGATTCCTTTGAATATCACCGGTAATTTACAGTGTAAGTGCATGATCGTTCAGCCCAGCCAAAGGAATGGCTATAGTCTTAGGATCAAGATTTCAAAGCTAAGAGCAACAGCCATCCCCATTCAGCAAAGGAGGTTAGATGTGTTTCAGTATGTTTCTGGATGTGATTCTGGGACCTGATGTGAAGAAGAAATTTTTTGTACTCCTTCCCACCAGTGAAAAATCAGAACTGTTGGCTGGTACTTGTGCTTTAAAGAGTTGTTTCTCTGTATAAAAGACTTACTTGTACTATTTGTGGAACATCTGATGTCCTTCCACTGAGAGGAACCAGATTTAAAATATATTTTGATTTGGGACTATCCGTTGTTTTAACAATTATATTTTTCTGTATCAACTCAAGCTAAATTCAGTTTTAGAAATAAAGCTGATATAAAATAATTGCTTTAGGTTCTAAATAGCTGACACTCTACACTATAAATGCACAGGGATGTAATTTAGAAATAAAAATTGAAGTAGAACAGCTTTAAACAGTATAATATTTCAAACTGAAGGAAAGGTAGCATGTTTATTTTTATGGGAAAAAAAAAGAAAAAAGACAATAGTAGTAAAAGTGCAAGCTAAAGATATTTGCATTCATCCTTCTTTACCTAATGTCATGTCTGCCATGTTTAAAGTACTGTGGTGATTTCAAAAATTGGGCAGACTCCTGGGAGATTAAAATATAGAATAGGTAATGAAATTTTGTGACACAACTGGTACTTTTTATGGCCATCTGTCTTTGCCCATCTTTAGTAAACCTGTGTTTATCCAGTTTAGGATTTCAGTACATAATTATACTATATTGACATTCAAAGTGATACCCCATCTGAAAGATAGTTTGAAAGGTAATGACATTATATCCATAGTCAGTGGAAGTGCCAGCGGGTTTTGGTAGTGGCTGTATGAGACAGTTAAGAGGATATTTAGGAAGGGGATTATGCAAATAATCTTCATACATAAAAGCTACTGTACATAAAGTACTTTCCATAAAAACTAGGATTGTGGTTATAGTGGTCATATTTTTTTAGATTATAGGATTTTTTTACTTTTCTGTGGGTAATAACAGATATTAATCTATTCAAACAATATTTTAATTAATATGGGCTAAGTTTTGTAGTTAACAAAGCATGAATGAAAATCTTTCATGGAGCTCTGGTGAGAGGTAGAAAATATCTTCATGTACAAGCCAGATATGTTCCAAGATGGGCTGCACTGAGCAGCTTTCTCTAGCAGTGCTGTGGAAATAGTTGCTCTTCCACAGTTGAAGAAACTCCTTAGCTGCTGATACTTGAGGAGTTGTGTAGGGATGACTTCAAAGATTTCACTTTTCTTTTCCACTCAGAAAATAGTTTCTGTTACAGGAAGCATGAACTTTGACGAGCTGTGATCACCTAAAGCAGGTTTCTATCCACAGCATTGAAAGAGGCTGCTGGATCATGCAAGGTTTGCTCTTCGAGGCAGGTCATTTTAGAGATGTGGATTACTGCTTTGGTTCAAACTTGAAAGCAGTCTGATCATGTAGTGGCCTGAGGTTGTAACATTAATTTTATAACTAGATAATAATTCATTTTACAACTATGTTGTGTCGTTGTGTTGTCAGCATGCTGGTTTGAGTATTAATGTTCCATGCATGATTACAGTTTTCTTTCCCAACACCTTAAGTAGAGTGTACTTGATGCTCTAGTTGAATTTGCAAATTTATTTTAAAAATAGTATTTAAAAATTCCATCTTAAAGGGGTTGGATTTCTCTGACTGTAGTTTGCAATTTGATACACCTGTATGAATTAAAAAAACACAGAAGCTTATTTTCATTGAACACCATATTCCAAATTTACTGTGTTCTGATAGGATTCAAAGGGAAACCATTGATCAAACAGTTATTCATATGGCATGAACTATTAGGGCTGGACTGGATTTTACGTTATTTAGTTACTTGTTTCTTCTTGTCTCTTTTTCCTTCTCTGGCCCATCTGCAATAAAAACAGTAAAGTGTAATTTTACAAAGGTGAGATTTTGGGGATTCAAAGCACATTTTGGACTTCAAACCGCGTCCTTTAAAGAGGCCATTATCTATTTTTGTAGGAGATCGAACATATTTTAAAAAACCAAAACTAATTAATTAGTCTTTGTGCAATCTCACGTGAATGACTAACCCTTACTTTTATATAGCACTGAAGTAAAACTTCATCTAAAGAGCAAATTAAAGGAAACTTTGAGGGAAAAATAAATCTAGGGATCAAAAGTGGGGTCAGGACCACCTATGAAAAATTAAATGTTTTGGGCATGGTATTCATGCAAAATGAATTGGTAAAACAGCATTTTGAGGAAGTTAAATTTTTCTTTTGGAGTTTATTTCAAGTCGTGAATTTGGATTTAGATTCCCATTTATTTGTAATGCTTTTGAATGGAAATTAAGCTGCTACCTATCTAGTTGAACTTCTTATCTTTATATTTTGTCATTAGCTAACACCATGAGGAAACTTAAAAATGTGTGCTAATTGCTTTTTTTTTTTCCCCAGCCGTAGGATTTCTTTTAGTATAATGTTGCACTGATTATTGCTCAAAGAGAAAACTAGATTTTTCTGGGACTCTATCTCATTTACCTTTGTCATTAGAAACAGTGCCCCCTGGCTAAAAGATTAGCCAAGAGAACATGTATTCCAAATTCATCTTCCTTCATCAGGACAGTGAGAAAATTCATTAATTTCCAGTCCCTGTTCATAGGCAGGTGACACTCTGTAAAGGCAACGTAAGAAATTTTTGCTCTGAACTTCTGACACTTTATCACTAATCCAGTGGTAAATTTGAAGTTCTTGTGTTGTTTTTCCTTCCTGATAGCTCTTGGGGAAATACAGACAATGTTTGATGCTGCTACCACAAAAGCAATTTGTATAATCAGTTTGACAGCTAGAGCAGCTATTAATTGTATTGTCATTTTGTACTTTAGCAGAAGTTGCAGCTAGATGTACGATCTCATTCTTGATTGCTTTTTGGAAAGGCACACAGAAAAGAAATTTGTATTATTTTTCATTGATAGGTACTCATTGATGGATATCTTCTGTTTTTTCCCAGTTAAATAGAAATCATATGTATTTGTGCATACATAACCTCATTAAATTTCTAATCAGATTACATCAGCTTTTTCCTCTTCTAAGCAGTCCTGAAAATGTGCTGGTTTGTATGAAACCCACTATTTGCCAAAAGATAAACAATCACTTTTTCCCATTCTGAGGCCTCAGAAGCAATCCACACAGTGCTTTGAAAATGTTACGTAGAAATATGCCATACACATTTAAAAACCTGTTGCACATGGAATGAATTTTTGTTGATTTATGATGGTAAACTGTTATTTTTGGGGTTTATGGTTTTGTTGTTTGTTTGGTTGGGTTTTTTTGTTAGGTACTAGCTCAAATTCTTGTCTGCAGATTCCAGTAATACAAAATGATGATCATATTAGGGCACTTTATTAGAATATGCATGTGTATGCAATATGCCTGGATTACAAAGGTTAATGGCACATTATTATGTTTAGTATGTTAATGTGTTCAGAAATTGCATTTCAACAACTATATTAAAAGGTTATTACAGCTTCAAATATGGTTAGAATTGGTGGAATTAGAGTTCTTGCAACTGTAACTCAGTCCCATAATATTATTCTGTAGTAAACACACTGAAAAATAATGGCTTTATCACAACAATGCTATATGCCTGTTTCGCGTAGAGAAAAATGAGTCAAAGGGATGCTAACACTTCAAATTGTCAAAAATGTGAAGGTTTTGTATGTGAAAATTTTTTTTACTATTCTTTGGTTTTAGTTTTGTCACTTTCAAAGCATGGATCCAGCTGAGTTAATTTGCAATCCTGAGCATTCTGCACTTTATCAAATCAAACCCTAAATGCCTCACACAATCCTGAAAATGTAGAATGTACAGGCCTAGTGGATAGCTGTGAAAACCTGGGGTGTGTTCGCTTCTCTGCATTTAGAAACTTGATGGTGGAAGCAAGGATCTGATTTTATAGGTATTCTTCAGTAATGTCATTGTCACATTCATGTCACATCTTCCATTTTCTACTTATCAAAGATATATATAAATAGCAGGTTCTTTTATTATACAGATGTGATTATTCGCTGGGCAGTACCTACCCTGGGTACTGAATCAAAGAGGCGGTAAAGGGAAAGGTGCATGGTTGTCAGGTTCTGCGTTATGATTCACCCCAATGCGCTGTACATTCAGCCCATACCAAGTACGTAAAATTCAGCGTCTCCTCTCTTGAAAATTTTTGACTTTGTAACTTCAGTGAATTCTGGTGAAACTTTTTTTCACCAAGGAAACAAGATAGAGATTTGCTTGGGACACAGAAGTTTCACAGGTGGTTGCTGAAACTAAGTTGATTTTGTCCAGAATAGGACAAAGTCTAGTCTAGTAGTAGTCTAGTAGTTGTAGGCTCTTCTTTTCATCTTGTCTTCAACTTTGTGGCTTCCGCCTGCATCTGATTTCTTACGTCCGTATCTACTGTGCCTATACAGGTATTCCTCTGCTTTGATTCTCGCCTTCTCTCTCTCTGTTTCTTTCCTGGCACTCTGCATCCTGTGGCCTGTCTTCTGGCTTCCCCCTCAACTCCTTGCCTTTAAACCGAGTGCTTTTTCATTTTCCGCGCTGCGTGAACATCTGCAGAATAAGTGGATAATTGTGGGGGTAGGGAGGGGGTTGGCAGCATGTTAAGAACTGTGGAAAAAACCCTGGACATCTGGTGGAAGTAAGTGCCAGTGAAGTTCTGCTCAGCCGCCTGCGGCATTGTAGGCACATTTGGGATGTGAGACAGTAGGGTTTCTTTTGTGCATAGGCAAAAATCTAAGAAAATGGAGAGGCCAAATACTAGCGTGTCTACCATGAAGCTGCATGAAGAAGGCTTTTCAGTGGCTTGTAATTTGCCCAAGTTTGGATTCCTTTCCATAAGAAAGACAAAGGACATATCCAAGAAACCTAAATTTGAGGCACTAAAACTTTGAAGTGAATGATGTTGATTTGGGAACTCTGTCTTAGAGTGTTTTGCTTTGAAGCCATTCTCAGACTTAGCCAACTTATTTCAACTTCAAATTTTTAAAAAGTCAGCTTGGGGGATGGGAAATATCAGGGCAGGCAGTTTAAAATTTAACAAGCAATAAGCTCTTGAAAAAACTTCTATCTAAGAAAGTGTTCATCAACCAGAACAATACATAGAACTGAACTATTACATCAGCTAGGCCTATAATCTGTTTTATCCTGTGCGTTAGCATATGTTACTATAAAGGATTTTCCTGAAGATCAGAAAATAAAAATAAAAAGCTTATATTAAATACACAATAACTGTCTAGTTGCAGTAATTCCAGAGGAGAATGATAAAAAATGCTTCTCAGTTTCTTTTCTAATATTATCGAGGTCTTTAAGATGTTCCTATACAAGATGAGTGGCTTAAACTTAGTCTCTTTCACTGACTGATATTTGCCTTGTGATTGGAGCTGGGCTCTGCTCTTTCACAAACTCTTCTAAAGGAACTTACATGATCTCAGAGATGTGATTCTTCCTATATTTCTGTGACAGGTCAATAATGGTTTGAGATCGCAGGCATTCAGGTGAAACCTGTTGACATCTGAATGTACCCCTTTGCTCTGACTCAGATCCTGCTTTACAAAACTGTAGTGAACTCAGTGGGAGTTAGGTGTGCTCACGATGTCCCCAAATCAGACCATAACTGATGTTGGCCTATATGGAAGGATAGTCCAATACTTCACACTTCCATAATGATGTTACTGTGCATGGATATACTCAGCCTGACAGATGTTTAAGGAAGATAATGATAACTATGAAAAGCAGTGATTTTTTTAATAAATGAAAAATCAATTCTTTAAGCCTGAAGGCTATTTGGTTTTGGTACATAACATTGAACATCTCTGTGGGCACATAGATATCAGTGTCATTGTTTTTGGCCATTTAACTGCTTTCTTTGTCCCTTCCTAAAACTGGATGTCAGCAATATTCTCAAGTACTCAGTAAAAGGAAAATCTCAAGCATGTGAGAGAGAGGTTACCACATAAAAGCCAGGCGGTGAAGGTTGAGTAGGGAGGTATGGTTTTCTATTTCACACATGCAACCAGAGTCTTAAAGACCATCACCCCAACAAAAGGTGTCCAGTAGGTGTCTACCGCTCCAGTAGAGCGGTAGATCCTTTTGCCAAACAAGGTCAAGAACCTCTCCAGTGCACATCAGGAAGGTCTGTATTAGAGCACATCTTCACTTTGAGTTGTCAGTCAAGAGATGAGTGTTCAAAGGAAAAAAAAAATGCACAATTACTCCTGATAATTTCAAATGTGTGCGTAATTTGTAATTCAGAGGAATGCTTTCTGGCTTTACTGCCATAGCAGATTGGCTTCTTTCTCCTGTTAATTAGAACTCTTCAGTTCCTCTACACAGACATCTACAGTTAGGTCTGTAGTAAAGAAAACAGCTCATTATTAGTCTAGTGATGAAGATGTAAAAACTGAATCAAAGCACTTTGAATCAAACCTGTTGACTTTCACATATGTCTAAACATGTAATCTAATCATTAAGGAGAAATTTATTCTGTTTCAAACCTGTTACATTTCCAGACAAGGCTATCTGAGCTCCTAGAGCTTATTCAGAGGAAGCAGCTGTGAAAAATGCTTTTTTAGAGTCCTAAAAGGTCAAATAAACACACACATTTACTTAAGCTGATGTCTCTGTTTATTGAATAGTCATTGTAATTGAGAAGTGGTCTGAATTATTGTTTCCTAATTCTGAGAGATTTAACAAGCTGTGGTGAAGTAGTAAATTTCATTTTCAAGATTCATGCCTCTGTGTTGCACTGAAATTCTCCTGTTCCTTTTTTGACGCTAAGTCCAATCTTCCCAAAAGTGTGCTATGTGAATATTATATTCAGTGTCTCCACAGAGATAATCAGCTAACTCCCAGATGCAGAAAATTTTGTTGCAGTTTGTGTTTGGGGGTTTGTTTTCCCTTAAGAAAAAAAGAAATTTTTTTGAAACAAATGCATATTTTGCTCTTGGAAGACTGTGACTAATTACTATGACTTCCAGCACTTTTGCCACACTATTCTTCTGGGACCAAGGGAGGAATATGACCAGCTGCAGCCAATAATTAGGGCAAAGCAAGTTAGCATGCAATATATGTCTGCCATACAGAATGCAAACCAGATTCACGTAATACACCTGGATATTGCAAGTAAAAAAAGAAAAAGAAACATAAATAAAAAGAAAAATGCCGACAGAAAGCCATATCCAACACTGAATATGCATAGTGATGTGTGAAATTATATTCTGTACTAAAAAGAAAGAGAAAGCTGTTGTTCTTACTCCCAGGGGTATGTGTGGCTTTCAATATATTTTACTGCGTAATAACAGCATACAGATTTCAGTGCAGGTACTGCTTAAACATATTCAAATAGCAGCCTAAACTGAATGTTTAGGGATGTGTATCATATACTCAGTTCAAAGTTGTTTTTTGTTGAGCCTCATGGTATTCATGTAGTACTCAAGAGCGTATGCCATCAAAATTTGGCCACCACAGAAGACAGGGATTATTTTGTTGTGGGTTTTTTTTTTCTTCTGTAGTGCTCTTTATAGGATAAGTAACGCTAAAATTATCTAGTGAGCTGTGTTGGCTTGTATTTGCTCATGAGAGTTCTGCAAGTGCGTAGGTGAATGTGCTTTGCCTGTGCCTTTTAAATTACAAGCATTAAGCTTAATCACTTGCTCTTTCAAGTTATTTGCAATCATCTGCTTTTTTAATATTTATGCTTTCTTTATGCGTGCAGTGGAAAGATTACTTTCTCTCATGTATATAATTATGTTTAAATGATATAATGGTTATGACACAAATCAGGAAAGCAGCAACTTGTTTGGGGGGAATATAAAACTGGGGGAGGGAGGTCAAACTGTTATTGTGCTGTCTTTGACGAGTGATCCCTTTAATTAGTCATTAGCAGACTTTCCCAGACAGTTTCCCAGCGATGATTGTGTAAATAGCGTTATAGGAGAAGGCGTTGCGTGGCAAAAAGGAAAATCTAACCAACAGTGTCACTCAGAGCTGTTTTTAAATGGATAATTTACAGTCTCATGTCTCTTGTCAGGTTCTTCAGCCAATTTTTCTCCCCCGTGGCTAAGGCTTTTCCCTTAGCAACGAATTAGTAGGCTGTATTGTTATATGCTTGCTGCGTTTTGTTTGGTTTGTTTCTCAGCAAATAAAAATGTTTTCAGAGCAGTTGTTATGATACAGAAAATGCAAAAGTTACTATCAAAAATGAACTATATAATCATAATCTCGGCCTCTGTACTGACTCAGTATTTCTTTCAAGTGTATTGTCCTGGTCTAGAAAAATACATATGCACATATATATGTCTCCAGATACCTGCATGTAATGTCATTTTAAGAACTACGCTGGATTACTGTCCTAAGCAATGTGATGTTCAGCTTTTTAAGAAAAAAAAAAAAATATATATAGGTGGTTTGGGAGTAAGAATGGTTTCTCTGCGTCTTCATATCGTCTGTGTGTGCTGGTTGAACAAAGTTTTCTTCCTAGAAATGTAAAGACTTTCAACCTAACCCTGAAACCAGTGTCTCCTCTTTCCCTCTCATCTTGCTATGGATACTGAATGTATTGATTGTATTCTTCAGAGAAGTAAGAAAAAGGGGTTAACCGAGGCATTTCTTTACCACTGTTGTATCGTACAGACTTACAGATAACTGCAAACTGGCATTAGCTTTCTGCCTATGGTCTAAACCACCCCTTCTCCCTGAAGAGCTCTATAAATGACCAAAAAGGCTTCACAAATTCTGAGATCTTGATACTATTTTTTCCTTTATATCTTCCACCGTTTTTTTTTTAGCAAGCTTCTGTTTTGTCTTTCCATGGGGAGCGAATTCTTCACTCGTGGGTTACTATGCTAGTATCTTAGATTTTTTTCTTGAGGTCTTTTGTGCTTTGCAACATCAGATCCCAGTAGCTTTCTGATAAAAGCAAGCATAGTATTCATGTTCATGCTTCATGATCCTAGCATCATGATACTGTTATAATCATTCTTGAACTTGTGTGGCGTTGCTCTAGCTCTCCTCCCTAAACAAAACCAACGCGTATGTTGGTAAGGTCCATTCTAAGCTGCACTGATTGTACTCTGCAGCATAAATATATAGGGTAATATTTGCACGTTTGTGGGTGTTGGTTATGCTCTTAACACTTATAGCTGGTTGCCTTCTGTGGAGATTAAAATTCCGACTGAAAAGCAGGAGAGAATGGCATACATGAGAAGCAATTTAACTCATTCTGTCTACTTCTACCCTATGCTGTCAAAATGGCCGGGTAACTGCTGCGTAGCTGTTAAAATGCTCCCCCTGCCCCTGTTAGGCCAAAAAAAAAAAAAAATTATACGAGTTTCAGACTTGCAGGAATTTACTTTAACTAATATGCTGTTTTGTACTCATGGATGGTTTTACTTCTACCCGCTACTAACAGAGCAAATGCCTACTTAACGTTATGGAAACCAACAGTGTTTCTTTGGAAGGAGCAGAGTTTCTCATAAGATGTAATTGCTTTTCTCTGTTCTGTGGTTGGTGTCATTTTTAAAAACATTGCCACCTAATTGATATGAACTTAATTCTGCACGCAGTGGTTGTCTCGCAGTAGGGAATACCTCTAGTTAACTGTGGAAACCACCAGATGAAAGCATGAGAAGTTAATTTAAATCATTTCTTTTTCTTTGAAGCCCTGTAAAATAGTCAATACTTTGACGTTTTTAAAGTGGAGCTAGCACTCAAATTGGCATCCTTTTAATAATGTGTTCTTCATGTAAATACTGTAGTTTAGTGGGAAAAAATATCAACAACATCTCTTACTTAACGTGCTTTCTCAATTTAGTACGTTTTATATCAGTTTGCATAGTAACTGGCAAAGACTGAAATTACTAAATCTAAATTAAAGCAAATATATTTGAGTTGACATTCATGTATTAGTCTCTATAATTGAATATAGTGGAATAATTAAGTGCCTGAATCAGTACATTTTTACTTTGTTTATCTGTTTACATAGAGACACATCTCATCCAGAATATTCTCTCTCAATAAAAAATGATTAATTTTTAGTATTTGTTACACTCTATGACATAAAAGAATTACTTTTTATGGTTCATGGTTTTGGCTGTTTTTTTCTTCAAAAAATAGACTATTACACTGTTCAATTCGGTGATTTCTATACATCATCAGGTTAAGAATAGGGGGTAAAAAAATAGCATAGAAATTTAAAATGTAGTTATCTTTCTCTTTTGCTGAGTTAACAGAATGTAGTCATCTGATACTGTGGCTCTCTTTAGGCAAGACTAAACTAGTTTGAGTAATGGAAAAGTTTCCATTATTTACTATCATGGAGAATTTCTTGAATTTGGATATTCTTTCCCTTATCTAAAAGAAACAGGCAAATCAGGTAATAGCTATTCCCATTGTGTAGTTGTATTATAAAACAGTTAATCTAGAGAAATATTTTGCTTTGTTTGAAGTAAAAATATTTTTATATTTAAGATCAACAAGTTACTATATTGATGTTAGATATGTATAACTAATAATTAGATTTTTTTCTTTTAATTATATTATAATTACTATTTTTCTCCTCATTTGTATGTAGTTAGTAGTTAGTTTCTTTCCTTCATCTTCATCTACAGCGATACTGAAATAGATTTGTTGGTTTCAGGTTCTTCTGTACAATGCTGCAATTTTGGAGTTGTCTATTGATGAAGACATATTTATTTTAAAGAGCTGTTTCCTTTTGAATTTTATGAACATCTCTCACAAATACATATGAGAGAGAGTGCTCTGCATTAATTTACACTGATCTTAAGCAATAAAAAAAATCAAATTTGGGACCAAACTTGCAGTGAGATTCTCTTGAGAAACTAGTAGTGGAAATGGTCAAATCAGCTTATGGTGGCAAAACAAGCTCAAATTTGAATACTCTGGAATCTGAGAGTGTTGTGGAGCTTGAATAATGCATGTGCTGAAAATGATGTCTGATGAGAGGTGATATACAGGAAACAAGTATTACAATTTTATTGTTGTTCCTCTTAATGGAAGCACAATTTGCACTGCAGAGAAAACATGGTCCCTGTGGCTTTGCACTGGTTTCATTAACTTGTTTACCGTCTGCATGTGTTTTGTGGCAGAAGTTTCCCATAACATTACGTTTTAGAGCCAGATGTTTGCAAAAGGTGGAATTTTTTGTCTGGCACAGCCCAAGTGAGATATCCAGTGGAGGAATGTTAGTCTGCGTGGACACTTTTCCTACCAACAGTTCCTGTGATGGCTGCTTGTTTGTGTCTTTACTGACATAGACCAGTCACATCTTCAGGCTCCCTCTCCGCTTTCCTCTGTTTTCCTACCATGATGATAGTGTTGCAGGGGCAGGGGAGTGGGCAGAGTGATTGGGAGAAAATGCTATGCGATGCTGAAATAGGAATTGACCTTGTGGTGACACCAGCAAAACTGCAGATCAAAAAAGGAGAAGAAAAAAGACGTGAAGGAGCTCAAACTCTTGGTGTTCTTCTCCATGTTACAAGAAGGATTGCACGCAAAATATTTCTGAATCAATTCTATCTTGGAATTTTGAACTGAGGCAATATTTTTGTCTTTTCCATCATTGTCACCTCATTTGTATTTCTGTTATATGCTGTTTAAGGAAAATGGTAACACACCAGAGGAAGACCAAAACCGGCTTCTAGATCTTCATCATTCTGCTGATAAACTGATCTATTTGTACTTGAAACTGCTTTTTTTCTTTTTTGTTTTGTTTATTACAGTCCTGTGAAGTAAGAAGCTCTTTCTCTTTTCCTATTGTGCTTGGCTGTCTTAACAAGACTTTTGGGGGGGTTGTTGAAGATGTAACTGAAGTGAAAGTTGCTATGACCTGTTTCTAGCAGAGCTCCGGCTGCCTGTTATTTATCTTGGGGGGTGCTTCAGGTATTTTGTAACTTTAGCCGTGGCTGAAGTTAGGGTGTCTAGGCTAACCGATCTTCTGCTGGTTTCATGTCCTATTAGATTGCTACCTATTATGCCTGTCTCAGAAGCCAGCCCTGACCTTAGGTAATAACTTTCATAAGACAGGTCTTGAATATGGTAAGTCAGTTGGGTTTGAATAAAAGATAATGCAATAGGATTTACAGGGTCAAAAAATAGGTTTAGTTACGTGAGGTTTTTAACATGTGTTTTCTAAATCACATAGTAAACATGATTTTGACATTTTGGACTGAGATTAATGAGCTAATTATCTTCAGTCATTATGTGCAATGTGCTGGGAGTCCTCAAATGAGTTTCCGCCTTAGATCCCATTTAAGTGTTTCACACGTATGGTGGGATTGGCTTTCTGCAGCTCTTTCAAGAGGGAAACCAACTATTTGGTTCTTGTGGAGATGATTTCTGAGGTGTGATCCTCGAGGTTTTACAAGTATGTCCCAATTGTGATTGATGCTTCCTTCCAGTGCCCTTGAAAGTAATTAATTCAGCCCAAAACGCATAGTGAGCTGCACTGCATAAAAATTATGAGCCCAGTTTTGGCCAGACTAGAGTCCTGCTTTTAGATCAACAAGTCTGTAACAGACAGCCATGCTTCTAGATCAACATCCAAGACAGCATGGTTTTCTCATTTTTTGAGGTGTTTTCACGTTTCAGCATCTGCCCAATCTGCTCATTTCCTCCCTCATCTGTGCCATAACTTGCATCCCCTTTATTCCTGGAAAAAAACACAAACTGTTACCAGTCTGGAGGGAGCTACACTTGCAAATATTTCTCTTAATGATATTTTCTCATTATTTTTTTAAATACTGTTGGCATTCTCTGTGATAATCACCTTATCTTTTTCTTGCTGCTCCCCATGGTATCTTTTGAGCCAGTTTGGAAGATAGCAAGTATTTTCATTAGTCATGTAAGAATTTACACATACGCACATACACACACGCACCACCCTCTTTTTTCCTTTTCCCCCAGAATCCAGTTAGCTTCAAAGTGCTCTAATTAGTTCAGAGAAACTAGTTCAAGCCATCAGGTAACCTTACCCACTTGGAAGACCTGGCGAGTTTTGCAGTGTGGCAGGTTTGTCACTGTGTCACAGCGGGAACTTTACACCAAGCCTGAGCTTTTGCAGGACTCGCTGTCCTTCACTAGAACTGAGCAAATTCAAACCTGGGAGGAGGTTTTTCAGCACATGGAAGGTCCAGGCCTAGATACTATTGAATGTAATTTCCAAGGGAAAGCGTACTGGGCAGCTAGGCTTGAAAATTTGGCACAAACACTTTGCAGTGTGATGCAAAGTAGCCATACCTGCATCACGAGATCCTTTTATTTATTTATTTAAATGGAATTACATAGTTCTAACACTTTTATTGATTTGTGGGGGGGGGGTTTTGGACAGCATGAAATGCGATAGCTGGCTTCTGTGTAAGGTAATTTTTGTGTAGCAGTAGAAAAACACTTTCAAAATTTTACTGGTATTGGGAAAAGTCAATGTACTTAATCCAGCTTCTGTTGTAAAGGGGGAAAAATGTTTTCCCCAGCAACTGTTTTCTGTCACTGTTAAGCCTTTTTTCAGAATGAAATTAGTAAGTACCTTGAAATAAATTAATTTGGAACCCAGAGACGCATCAAAATTGCCTGGTACGAGGGGGAGATGGGGGTGGGAATCTCACTTGGGTTAGATCTTCAGAAATAGTAAAAGAAATGTACTGAAGAAGAACTGGTCTGTTATTAATTACGTTTTCTACAGACATTTCCATAAAAGGGTATGGTCAGCATTTATTCTGGGTGTCTATTATTGATTTATTATATATGTTATATACTTGCATATATTTGTACATTTTCAAAAATGAAACTGCAGAAAAGTCCTAATAGTGGTGAAACTTTACAGTTATGTCTTTATGTAACATAGATTTCAGATACATTCTTAAAGAGTCAGGAATATTTTAGGGTAATATCTCTTTTTAAAGGAAATTAAGAAAACCTGTTTTCACCTTGTTTGTTTACTCCAAATAGACTTCAATACTTATTTTCCGTTATTCTCAGAAAAGAAGATGATCCACATAGAAAAATATTCTCTGGCTTCAGACCACAAGTAGAAGAGTATAAATTTAAAATAAATTCACCAAGTGCATGCACTAAACAAATTTAGTAGGATATCAGAGCGAATACTCAAAGTATCGAAGAAAACGTACTGGGAGACTAGATTTATTTTTTTAATTATTTTTTTTTTAAAGCATGGCTTTGGCCCCTGCACAAAAATTAAACATCGCAGTGATTTTATCTCTCTCTTTTCTTTCTCTCCCTTCTTTGTCCCAAACAGCAGGACCATGCCAGTCTCACATGTGCTCTGTTACATTCATAGTAGAGGGACTATGGAGTCTGGGGCGTGTATTTCTCCTCCAAAAAGAAGGGGGTAGGCAATTTCCCTGTCACCTGCTTCATCTAGGCCATGGACTAAAAGAAAGATAATAATCCTTACTAGAGATTCCTTGGAAAACACAGATTCAACAAGTGATAGTTCCACTGACTGTCTGATGATGCTGGCATGTGACCAACTAATGACATGCTGATGTTCCTGCATGTCGCTTGTGCAGAAGTATATACACACATAGATACGTATCCTACCATATTTTCCAACTGCAGAGTCTTCACCAGCAGCCCCAGGGGGTGCAGCATTTAACCGAACATGGCCTCTGACTTGACCTCCATTCCTAGGGGCTGTGTCAATCTGCTGCAGAGAGAGGCAGGAGCGCAGTAAGGGAAGCAGAGGTCAGCAGGGTCATTAAACTGTGTCTCCCTTCCAGCGGCAGGGCTGAAGGCAGAGCTGCAGGTGGCTCCAGGGAAAGTCGCATCTAGGCTCTGCCTTTAGTGATATCAGAAAGCGCATGAAGCGCGACAGGGAACTGCTTTTTATTACCTATGCATCTTTGGATTTCTATTCAAAATAAGTATACAGGGTCTGATACAGTAAATCTGTATGGTCAATTATTTCTAGGTGTTCCTTGGGAACTACAAGGTATCACTTCACGTTTTTGGGCGTTTCTACACAGCATTGTTTGAGTATGCAGGCGCTTGAATGGGCTTGTGTAGCTTGTGTGGGGCTGTGACACTGCTCAGGTGCCCATGCTAGTTCATTTCAAACTAGCATGAGTGGGAGTGAGCTTCAATTAAAGCACGGAGTGCTGAATGTTTTTTATTGTTGGCTTGGAAATGAAACTGCTTTCTTCCTTTCCTCCCTAAAAAAACACAACCATCAGCAGACAATAGGGTTGCTGATCAAAGCTTCCAGGGAAAGCTGCTTTTGTAACTGAAATACGTGGACCTCTAAAAGAACAGTGTGTACAAAACCAGAGAGATTATTTAACAAGGAGTAGTTGTTATGTGTAATCTTGGGCACTGTGCTTTCCCTACTTGAGAAACAGCAGGAATGGAATCTATTTAACTATGTAGAAAACACTAAAAACCAGATCCTGTTACCTTCACACATGCTGTTTAGTATCTCTTCCCAGTTAAACGCTATATGATTTCGTTACGTTTGCTCGGTATACATTGATTAGTAGGGTGATAATAATATGTTTGTGTCAATGGTCTCATTCTTCCTTCCTTTAGCAGTGGAGTGCAGTTCACACTAGCCGAGATACAAGCCGCAACAATGCAAGAGACTGCAGCAGAATTCTGCATTTCTATGCAGAATGTGTATGAGAAAACAAACTTGCTTCCTTTCTGGACTTGTCAGTTTGGACGTGTTAGATGAGTGAAGGATAAGTCCTTGGCTTTATATTGTTACTTAAATTTCCAACCTTCCTTCTATATGAGCAGCTGGTCACGTTTACAGTCATCCCTATTTGCTTGAAGTGTTTTCTCTTGCATATCTGTCTGACCTGTTTCATTTTAGAACAAATTGTTTTCCTTCCCTCTTGCTATATAGGTGTCCTAATGAAAGATAGCTGCTTTTTTTAATTCTAAACACTCTATAACATTAGGATGAGCAAAATATCAGTCCATCTTGGAAAAAAGACAGCAACTTCCGTTTTCATTTGGCTACTAAAACAACTCACTAAAAGACCTGTCCTATTCTTGTAAATGTTAAAATTTGCTTTTAAGGATCATTTTTTTGAGGGCTGCTTTGTGAATGTGGTAACTCCAGTAAAAATTTACTGAGCAAACTCTTTTGAGACCTTACTGCTCTCTGCTTGTACTGTTTGAGTGTAAACTGCTACTACTACATGAAACCTACCAATGCACCTTGGGATTTCTGAGCTAATCTGCCACAGAATATCTAGAGGTTGTGACAGGAGCCTGATCAGATCTGCTACTGATCAGGATCACATCTCATGCCCCCCAAAATCAAGATTTCAACTTGGCCAGGACTCTAATATCTACAGTATGTGGTTTTTCTTTATTCTCTGGATTTTCTAGCACTGTTGCGTTTAGTTTTTAGGTTAAAATGTGCATTCAACTCAGGCTTTATTCTGGTACATGTTGTCCTCTAATAGGAACAATGCACAGCAGGCACCTTAGCAGGCAAAGTGTTACTTGTAGCGTATTTAGAGAACTGGTCTGTTGCAGCAAGGCAAAAGGAGAAAATACCTCAACTATTTTTCCCTTTTTCCTACCCATCCTTTTTTTCTTTCTTCCCCGCTGCTACTCCTTTCAGCCTGACCCCAGCCCAGAACTGAGAAGTATAGTTGTTGACTAAGTGTGGAGGAAAGCAAGTACCAATCCATTTGTTCACACAGAGTTTAATTTATAAAAGGAAAAGTCATTTTGAATTGACAGTTTTCATTTACTTTTATATTTCCACTGCTGTTAAGAACCTTCGTGTTCTGTGATAAAGGTAGGTAACAGACTTGAGAGATTTGCCATGTTGTCAGCTAGCATTTGGAAATGCATTTGTAACCATGTTGGCTCTGGCAGACTAATGCATTGCCTCTAACTTCTTCCCAGATGCTGAACTAAACCATTATTTAACAGACAGCTATTTGAGGGGTGGAAAGGTGTGCTGATGGGCTGTTACTAAAGCAAATGCAATCTGAGAAAGTTCCAGTGATTGTTGACAAAAATGTATTACACACAGTGTTGTGCAGCTAAGAATTACCAGTCCTGCATCGCATAATTGGGCACATCTCTAATTTGAGTCTTTTTCCAATAAAATCTGAAAACTTGTAACTAGTAGCTTGGAAACCTCATTTTGAATTATAGACCACGAATTAATGAATCATTCATAGCCTGTGTCAAAATATTTTTATGTTGCTCATATGCCATCCTCCCACCGTGTTTCTTCAAGTTGGAGGGGAGGGAGGAATTAAAAGGGGTTTTGAGTTAAGACAGCAGCAAAATAACAAAAACTTGCATTAAAAGTTATTAAAACTGCAAACAAGGATCCAAATTGACTATCTAATTAGTTCTTGGAATTCACTGCTGGGTACTGTACAAAAAAAATCTAAGGTGTAGTTAGAATATTAGATTACCAACCTAATTGGGCAGTATAATTTTGCAGCAGTATATAATGAGAATTCAGGCCAACAATTAATTCAGTGGTTCAGCTGGTAGAATACTTGGGTAGGAGCCAGCATCACTTATAACCTCAATTACATCCTTTCTTCTCTTGCCTTTCTCCTGAGGATGATCAGCCTATTTTTCTACTACTTATTTTAAAAGGAAATTACTGTGAAATTTCAAAAGTTACATGACTTGAAAATCCAGTGTCATTCCCAAACAAATATCGAGTAATTCATGAGGCAGAGGAAAAGGAAGAATAATATGTTAATAAATGACTTAGATGAAGTAGAAGAATTGAATCTAAACACTATGCTCTGCTAAGATAGAATTTTCTTTTTCTCAGTTTTATGGGGCGAATACATAAAGCTCTGTTGAAACAGAGCCTTCTGAAGCCCTCATTATTCTCTTTATGTTGTGTGGAATCCCATATAGTTTTCCAGCCTGAAGGATTGGTTCTGAAGTGTGTCTGTATGTACACCAAAAAGGTAGTAAGCATTCTGCATATTCTACAGTGCTCATAAATTTACTTCTATTTGCTAGCAAAGTGCAGGCTGGCCAGGGGTAGCCTTACCTCATAATATCCTTCTAATGTATTTTTAGCCAGATGTTTTTTGAGGAAGGATGATAGAACACATTTATACATAAAATTAATCATATATTCAGGAATTACTTCTAATTCAAGTCTGGTTTACTTTATACTAAAGATGAACCAAATTGCCAAGTCTAAAATCTATTTTCTTGTTTGAGAAACACTAAAGGGTGCTTCAGTTTGCTGTAATTACTTAAGAGAATAAGCCAGTGCTGAGGCAATTTAAATTATCAGTTTATATTCGAGATAATTTTAAATCCAAGTGACTTCCTCTGGGAGCTAGGGTTTAGGAACAGTAGTAGAATTATGATTTAGGAACATTTTGGTTCTTTTTAGGACTTTTTATGTGTGGGGTTTTAATCTTGGTTTCATATTTAATCCTTTTGGATTTCCCAGGCCCAAAATATGTTTCTTCATTACTTTAATGGATGCCTTAGTTAAGGCAGCAAATGCATATTCAAAGAAATTCTCATATTCTGTCCAGAATATATTTGTATTTCTACCCAAAAGAGGGTAAAATCAGTCACTTCAGACAATGAAAATCACTTTGTAACTGATCCTTTCAAATTTTTGGCCCTAGTTTTAGCAAACATGTTTTATGTTATAGGAGTCATTATACTGCAGTGCCTTTTTAAGAGATGAAAGCAGTGTGCTGCATGTTGTTAAGATATGCCATAATATTTTCTTTTACCTGTAAAACTGCCTTGTGCTTATGCAATTTATCCTGAAGAAATGAATTTAGGCAGTCCCATTACAGTTTAGTATTGTTGTGCATTAGTAAAATATTTACATGGAAGACCTCTTAAGTAAATAAGACAGACATCACAAAGAGCAGAGGAATATTTTTGCAACTAATTGAACTGGGGATTTGCTTTAAAAATACGAAATCAGATGGAAATTCACCAGGTGCAAACAGGCTTGTGAAAGCAGTATAAGCAAATTGTAATGCTAATGGAAGCCCTGTTAGGATGCAATTCTGCAGTCCTTTTCTATGTGAAATTGTTTAGTCCTGTCTTCTGCAAGTGGTCAATTGAGGTACTATGTCTAAAATTACCCATGTTCTTTGTTTACCTTTGAAAGGGAAAGGAAGAGGAGATAAGGTGGAGCAGTAACAACCCGCTGCAGCTGTCAAATGTGTAGCAAGCTGGTCCCACTCCAGGAGAGAGTAAAAGCCTCATGTATATGGTGCCTTCTGACAGTAAAAGTTGTGAACGTAATTAAAAGATAATAGAAAACAGGAGTGCCTTTCTCTTAATGTTCTCCAGCTCTGACAGATGAAGCTAAGATGCTTATTTTTGAAGCAGTTACAAACTGTTTTCAGAAGGAAAGTTCACATCCTACTAAGCTTTTAAAGCTTAGATTTTCCTCTCGCCCAGAAAATAGTTCAACCTGTCGCTTGGATTGAGTCCGAAAGTCTTTGCTGCTGCTATTGTTATCATGGCGGCACCCAAAATGTTTTCATCTAATAGAAGCACACACACTTTACTTCCCTAAAAGACTTACCACGTGACATTATTGTAAAATCTCACTGTGGAAAACCATAGGAGAGTTAATCTACTTTCCATGGCTGCCGTTACGCTGTTGCTAATGCTGCAGTGTCCTAAAGAACTAGTTCAAGCTTGTTCCTATTAAATGTGATATTTATTTATGTGAAAGTAATTTTATAGGCTATACCAGAGTAGCTGGTCTCAGATATTTCCTCAACGTCCTCCAAATTTTGACTGGAAAATGAAGGCATTTTCTTAGCTTTAATAGTCATTCCTCACCCTTCATGGAATTTGCTAACGAGATGTATCACAAATGGTAAAAGATGTATGCTGTATAGATTAATAATTTCCCTCTTAAAGTTTGAGTTCTGTTTTGGAAATTATGGTCTTTGCTGTTTTCTGCTGCATTACAACTTGTGAAATACGGCTTCATATTTCTCAGCAGGTCTCCTTTCTCTTGTTTGTTTTTTTTTTCTAATAATAATAAACCCATAATTCATGAAATGCAAATCTATAGTAATCCAGCATTTTGATGATAAAACCAGTTACTGTTCTTGCTATCTGTGTCTCTCCCTTGAAGTAATTTATTATTTGAGTCGGCACCAGTCTTGGCACCAATAGGGTGAGCTGCTGACCATGCTATTGCACCAGTAGCTTTTGGTGGCCCCCTCTCTTCAAGTAAACTCCATTCCTAATGATGTGCTTTTATAACCTGTTATTGATTAAGCAATCTAAATCCCATTTCAGTCCACATAGATGTGTCACAGAAAATCAACAAAACATGTCAAGCAATAGTTAAACACGTTCAGTTTAGAAAACAAGTTGTCTGTTAGAATAGATGTATTTCAGCCCTCTACAGAGCTAGAATTTTAGATGAAGAGACATTTAAAATCTTTACAGCGGTATCAAGCTTGAAGGAAAAAATGCATAATCGATCTTCCTTCTTAGTTTAAAATAAGTATAATTCATGGTTGCAGGTGGGATTATATCAGAATAAGCTTCAGGCACAATAAACTTCATGGACAAAAAAGCTTGTTTGTTAGTCTGTTTATAATTGTTTTTGTGATATGGTTTTGATCAGAATCCAGATTTTTTCCCTTAGGAAAGGCACTTTAAAGTATTTTCTTGAGACTAATATAAGACTGACTGGTCTCCCCAGCAATTGTACCCTTTCAAAGTATGGTGCTGGAATGAGTGTTCGACTTCTTTAGGCTTATTCAGGCTGGTTTGATGCCTTTTTAGTGGTTAGTCTTTGCTACTTATTTGCATATTATCTGCACACTAGAAAATCTCCCAGGACTGTGCAGATGTAGTCGATGTATATGCTGTCTGTGTGATGTACCTTCCCTGTGGTTTCAGAAGGCATTTTTCAAAACCTAGACATGAGGAAATTGTTCCTATCTAGCATTAGTAACTTTGACGAGCGGCTTGCTTCCCGTTGCAGAAGCAGCTTTGATAGTTTATTAATAAATACATTTTATATTCTTCTCACAACCTATTACTGCTGTTAGAATGCATATGATTCATGCCATTATCATATCTTAGCATGTTGGATACTCTGTGGATGCCCTGTTCCTCTGTGGAGGCAAATAGGTGACTAACACGGGGCCAAAGACAGCGGCAGAGCTGGGAGGTATAAGGATGTGTCAGGCTGATCTTCATGAATCTTCTACAATCTTACTTCGTACTCTTGCTTTCAAGGAGCAGGAAACAACATACCTAATGGCTCACACAAAAATGAGCCCCCTGTGCAGAAAACAACTAGCTGAAGACAGTTACAATGAAGATGTTAAGGTCTGCTTGTGCAAATCTGGAAAGGACAATAAAGGAAATAATGGAAGGTCATACAAAGTGCCTTTCAGGCACTTTTGTGGACTTCCAAGTCTTTATCTTAAAATTAAACTGTATTTAGAATATTTATAATCCAAACACCTTCTGATGATTTGCAGTCATTTTTGAAAGTAAGAAAGCAAGTAATATTTCTTGAGTCAATTGTGTTATTTTTTCGATCAGATTTAAGATTTTGTATTGCCATTAATTTTACACTTGTCAGTCAGTGTGTTAGGAAAAATACATTAGTTTGCCTGCTTTTCCTATGATAATTCTGAATCTCATTAAGATCCCTGTGCCTTCTGTCCCCATCACTTCAACTTTGAGCTCAGCTCTTTCTGCTAACTGTCCAAGGACTCGGAACACAGACACAGAGGAGGAAGGTCTGAAATAGAGTATGAATCCTCACCCTACCCTCTTCCAGAAGAAAACAGGGTAAGAACAAATACAGAAAATATTATTAAATCTGAGAATCAGTATTATGGCCGTATTTGGAATTCTGTAATACTGGTGCGCACTGATGTAAGTATCAAAAAGATGCCTGAAAGAAGGTCACAGAGGTGATGGTATCATTCAGTTCTAATGAAAGAGGACAAATTTACAAAGTAAAGAATTTGCTTTTTAATGCTGAAAATAATCACCCTATAAAACTATTTTTATGGCATGTACTGAAGTTTGAGCAAAGAATATTGCAAGCATTTCCTTTTTTAATATGAAATCAATTTTCTGTTTCTTGACAAAAATTTTAAAGGTAATATTAAAAATGGCATATATGAGACACTGTCTTTTGGAAATAAAAAGGAAATGCTTCAGTTCCAAAACTTAAAACACTTCAATCATTTCTTTAAAAATATTAATCTCTCCAGCTATAAGCATATTATATTTACATGCTGTATATGATACCATGGGGTTCAATGGCTATATAAAGTTCATCTTAATATTGCTCTGTAAACCAGCATTGCTTTTATAGACCACCATTATTCTGTTCTTTAGCAACAATGAACTTTATAGGTATCTAAAAATATATCAGCAGATATTTCTGCAGCGTGACGTGACATTGTCCCATTTCATTCGGGAGAGCTTACACCATTTTATGAGTTGAAGGTCTGGCCTCACAAGAATAAAGTATGGCTCTCTACCGAAATATTTACTATATCATAAACAAAACCAATTTTTATTTCTAAGCATTTTTGTGACTGCTTGGATTTCACTTGAGCAGTTAATCTAAGTGTATTAGCTTCACTTCTGCCTCTGTTCCTGTTACGTATTTTACATAGCTGCCACCTTGAAGAAACTGCTCCTACATGAACATGCATCTTCCCTTTTTTTCCGTCTGTTACATGCTATGCCGCAATGCCAAGGTATCACAGAGTATGAAAAGTATTGATGTGATGTTAGGTTAGGAACGTGGATAGTCTTTAAAGGATGAAGCATTCATTTGAAAAGAAGTCTGTCTTCTGAAAACTTTGTAAGCATTGTATGGTTTTGGGGTATTTCTGTTTATTTGTAGATGGTAGAAAAAAGAAGCTGTTATTGTGATAAAACTAGTTTTTTAATTATTCCAGTATAATTAAATACAAGTTTACAGTGGCAACAAGTGTTTCTATTTTCAAGTTCTTTTGTTTGGTATTGTTAAGACCTAAGGAGTGCTGATCAGGGATTATTTTACATAATTTCATGATAAAAATGACACCTGTAAATATGATGCTAATGAAAAGCTGTGATTAGATAAGATTAGTATTCTGTAGATCCAAAATCTGATTTTAACTAAGCTCCTATGCTACTTTTATTACATAGAGGCTTAAAACTGAGCAAAATTCCTTTGTTTTCGTCTTTTTCAAATTGGTAGTGTTAGGCTTTATTCCTTCCTGCTTTTTGGAAGTAAGAGCTGTTGGCCACTGAGATGCAAGATCAGTGAGACATACCCTGTATTTAAACTTCAGGCTCTGGTTTGGTTATCTGGTTTCCTAACTGGGTATGCTCAGAGTATGCGATGTGCTCAAAATCCATGGTAACGACTGCTGTGTGCAGGCCTGGGCACAGCAATGGAAGGCAGTGGCAGTGAGGTGTATCTCTTTTGTGTAAATACCTGCCAAAACTTTCATCTTGGTTTACCCAAAACTACTGCTATTCAAAAGGCAGTAGTAAAATAAATAAATAAATAAATAGATTTAAGCACTACAGTTTTCAAAAATCCTCTAGAGGACATTGAACCCACCTTGAATGAACAAATGAGCGAGGTATTTGTTAACTCAACTGTGAATTATTTTCGCCAAGTTTAAATTTTGCTGAATCCTTGGAAACTACAAATAAAAGAATTATTTACAGTTTCAGACCAAGTGTCCATTTGTTTTGATTATTACATCTCTAACAATGTATTTCTGCTAGATCTTCAGCATCTGAAATGTCATCACGCGTACAAAGATTTCAGAATAAATTTACTGTGCTTCCAAATGTAACTCACTCAAAATCCAAATTATCTAAACATAAATAGGTTTCTATTCCAAAAAATTTACAGCGGTTCATTTATATTGTATCTCAAGCTATGTGGTAACATCACGAAACACATTTAGAGACCGTGAGCTGGTCTTTTCCGGTATATGTAACATTTATTGCAAGTGAAATGCCAAGTCTGATGACCAGCATGTGGTACCCAGTCTGAGGTCACGGTCTATTGTGTGTATGGATCTTCTCCAGACAAGAAAAAATCAGCATCTTTGTAGAAGATAAAATCCTGCCTGTAATTATTATGCCTTTTAACTCTGCCTTTTCCAGGTCTCTTGCATCTCTATTGGAAAATGTAAAGACCACTTGTTAAATGGATCAAACTCATGCATGCTGTGGCTAGGCTGGTATCAGAGGAAATGCAGACATATAATTTCATATTCTTTAATAGTGCTTAGGAAACCCCAGGAAATGGAAACTTTGTTTTTCAAGATGAGGTATTAGAAATGCAGTTAATTAACATCTATTGCTTCCAAGTCTATATAGGTGTTTTTGAAAGTCAGTATCAATGTTAATAACTATTTCAATAATGTGAAGTATTTAGAAAAATGTATGTATCTGATACATAAGACTATTTGAAGTGCGGCTGAAATGGCTGAGGCTTCATGTCTGCAAGGCGGGATGAATGAAATGTCTCTGCGCCACAGACTTTGACTTTTCCTTCCACCGTCTGCTCCAATTCAGAATAAAGTGACCCCACTTTACTGAAACTTATTAACCAAGATATTACTAGTTATAGAAACTGAACTGAAATGGTTTTGTTCAAAAGCTTTTAGGTCATAATGATGTATAATTAGCTTATACATATATAGAAATCATTAATGACAGGTAAAGAATTGAAGATAAACTGTCACTCGTTTAAATATGCCAAGATTTCAGGATGGAATTTTTTGGTGAGAAGTAAATGTTTTACACTGTCTGAAATCTGGCCCACATCAAATTAACAATAAAACATAAATACACACTGTCTTTGTCTATACATATTTTTATTTATAATACCCACATATATGTATATATTTGTAGTCTGGAGTTTGTATATAGATACACATACATGTAAAAATCATGTGAGGTATAATTGCATAGACAGAGAAAATTATCTGCAAACATCCCTATGTTTATAATGTGTGAATAAGTTGTATATGTAAATTCATAGAAATGTAAGTGTTCTGGTGTAAATTGTTTCTTCTTGTAGACAACTACACAGAAATGATACTGTATATTTTTAGCTGCCCTGACAAGCGCTAGTATGGCCTAGCATTATGTATGGGCCCATTTAGATATGTGTGTGTCTGTATTTATTCGTATATAAAAGCCTTCCAGTAATAGTGAAGTTTCAGAGGTTAAATTACAAGCCTTTAGTATTATTAACTTGACCAATTTGCTGCTTAATATATCACTTCCTTGGCAGATGTTGGCAGGTTCTCTAATGTGTATCATTAAATATACAGAAGCTGTGGTGATGCTGAGTAAATGTCATTTATCTTCTCCACTTTGAAATCTTAGTATCACATTATTAGAGCTTTTGTTCAGTCTCCTCAGTCTAAAGTATGGGCAATGCCTTGAATTCTGTTCGGTAATATTTGCATAACCGACTCTGAATGTTTAGGCCTCGTCAAGGTGAAGGCAGGGCCGTGTCTGGATCAGTTCACTTTTATGTTGTTGTAGCTGTTAGGCTGGAGATAAAAAGGCCAGTTATGCTTTCTCCTGAAAAGGAATTAGGATTTACTGAATATTATGGGCTACAACAGACCTTTTTGCCAGACATAAACTTTTCAGGTATCATGGTATTTATCATGATCATCATTTCTTCTTCTTCTTCTTAATACTAATGAAATGGGCATGAGGAGATGTGCACACAAACTAAGTTTAGAGTTTTCACTGACACAATCTTCCATATTGAAACTGTCCTGTTTGGACAGTTTCCTGTTTCCAGGCTGATTCCTGTTTGATTTGGGAGCAAAAATATGTAAATTTCAGAAAGACTGGGAAGTTTTGTTTACTGACTGATGGCATTGCCATGGCTCAGCAACTAGGTGGAGGCCCTGGGCCTGCTTCTCCACCATCGCTTAAGTCCGGTTAAAGAACAGCAACATCTTGAAATCCTATATAGACATACACACCACACTCCCCAAGAATTTTTTTTTTCCAAAACATTGTCAATCTGTAAAAACAACTTGAAATGATAATTTGGATATAATTATAAAGCTCAGATTAATGTCCTAAGGCTGACAGAGAGATTTTAAGATGCCATGTACCTCCCAAGATACATAGCAGTAATATTTGCTCAATGATGAAAGCGTCCCTGAAAATATCTGAATGTAGATAATGACTTGATCTCTTTGTTGAAGTGATAATCCATTCAAAGGCTTTTACAGTTAATTACCTCTAAATTACTTTTATTGTATTAGGTTATTCCCTGAAAAACAGGACGTATGCGAACAGATGAAACTCTTTAAGAGATAGAATCTCAAATTGTTTTATGATACTCTGCCTAGCACAGCTGGGTAATATAGTCATATTTCTTACCCTGCTTGACACAGATGACATGCAATGTACCTCTGAGAGGATCCTTTTTTTCTTTATACCTCTTCATCTTTCAAATAAAACATAATGGATTTTATCCTAGTCAGAGTTCCCCCTGTGTATCTCCACTACTGAGGGCCCTTGGTGAAGACCTATGATCCTCTTTCTCATTTACATTAAAATATTCAGATGAAAAGTGAGAGTAGAACAATTAAAAAATTAGCAGGGGAGGAAAAAAGGCTTAAAGTCTTGTCACATGTGAAACTTCAAGCTTTTACGTTAGCAGTGCAAAACCAATGTTTCTGCTTGATTCCACTTCCGCTGCATTTAGTACAAAGAGAAATAAGTAATTACCTTGCTTGTAGAGTTGTTTTGCTCATTTTGCTGTATAAAATTGATGGTTTGAAATTTTTATAGAACTGGTACTTCTAAGACTATCATTTTTCATTTCACCCTTTCTGTTATCTCAAATTATGTACATTTTGTATTGCCACATTTTGCTCTGTTTATTCTCCAAATTTTCGGTTTTACACAATCCAGTAGCTCTACCGAGTACCACAAATGTATTCTTAAAAACAATACCAACAGTACTAGGTGAGTGTTCTTTAGAATAATAAACTTCCTTCTGTCTTTCGACAGTTTAAAGCTCTTCTGGTTACCATTCTGTTTTTGTCTCTCCACCAGAATGAATGTATAGCTGGGTGTTTTTACTACACGGTATTGTGGAAATGATGGAATGCACAGTAAAATTGCAAATTAGCACTGGATGAAACCCAGACCCTGATACAGTAGAGGGAGATTAGAAATGATTTGTTTTGTCTCTGTGGGGAGGTGTGCCAGATGTCCCTCTGTTTAAACAATCCCTGATGATTAACCCCTGAAACAGTACTCTCTGTAGCTGCTTGCCTGCTTTCAACACCAAGTTAGGCAGCGTACAGAAACTTCTGCGGCATTGCCTCGGGTATAAAAGATAAACCTTCCCGAAAGTCAAAACATATGTAGTATGCAAAAACATAAGGTTTAGGTGAAGGGCATAGCCTTCTATAGGTTATGGTGTCTTACTTCCAGACTGTGTAATGATGTAGTCCAAGACAATCAAGTAACGCAGTTTTACTGTACTCAGTCTGCTTTCTGTTGACTAATGGGCCGATTGTATCAAACAGGAACCGTTTGCAAAGTAAGTGAGGGTGATTTTGAACACATTACAACTGAAGTTTCTGTAACGTGTCTTTTATCTGTAGTACGATTAATACATGTATGTACATGTATTCATACACATCAAATGTACGTAGCTTTTTTCCACAGAGCAGAAAAAGTATCTGAAATTAATGCTGAGATTCTGCATTAGTGTCTTAAAAGAATGGAAGTGTCATAATGAAGAGCCAGGCATGCTGCTGGTGTAAATTGGTATAAGCCTAGCAAAGCCAGAGGATTGGCTATCTTTAAGACTTGTCTTTGGTTTTGTTCTCTTGGGCTGTATTACACTCTGAAGACAATAATTGCATGAGCACAGTTTTTTCAGTGGTTAGTAAATCACCACCCTTTTTTAGCAGTTTGCGGAGTGAAGACCTTGCTTTCTTGTATAATGTTCTATTTTTATATCAATGATTTATTGGTCTTTTTTTTAATACAATATAGCTGAACAGGAACAGCTAATAATGTCTGTGCCATTTTAGTTTGCAAAATATCTGTAGCTGCTGGCTAGATGATGGTGAGGGGCTCGGTACATGTTGGTGAGAGACCCACCTGCTTACCCCTGAGTTTAGCTGTTGTCACCAGCCTCCTCTTCAGCACAGTTGAGCAATTCCTGTTAAGTATTGTGTGTCTGCCCCTTCCTTGCAAGTGGACTTTTGTCTGGAAATGTTATGTATTTTAGTCAAGGTAACTTAGTTGACTGGCTAAAAATAAGCATCTTTAATTTGCTATAGCTACAGTGCAAAAGCTGCTACTGTGAAAAATAGCTGCATCCCAACAAGCATCACAATTGTAAAGTGCCTTTTTATGGAACAGGAATTATCATGCCGCCTTTGAGAGGGCGCAAAGGCAATGCAGACATGTGCAGGGTTTCTGTCCTGTTGCTTGCTTTCCTAAGGTGAGCAATGAGATCCACGTGTACCAAAGGAAAGCATAAATGTGTATGTATTTTTTGCTTTGTGGTAGTTGTTAGGAGACTTTGCTCCACCGTTGATGTCTGGAGTCCCTCATGCCGCACAAGTATTCTTTATGGCCATTCTAGAGATCATGAGTTGCGATGGCTTGGACCTAAGCTGAGTTGACATTTTGACCCAGATTTAGCTGATTAGGGAAATATTTCCATTTCAAATTTGGCATGTGCTCTAGGCTACCAGGAAAACTAGGGCACAGATTCCCAGAGGGTGGGGGGGGTTGAATTGGATGTGTGTTCAAATGTATGCTTATGTAACTATGGCACTGCTAAATCACACACCCATTTCTTTGCTTGACTATTAAATAGTCGAAAGCAGACATTGTTCCTTAATTTTGTTTTCATTTGCCCCACCAAGCTTGAAAATTTAGTATACAAATAAACTATATTCAAGAAATATCATAGTAGCGATTTTTCCATGCCTAGAGGTCAGTGTGTTTAAAGGCACAATAAAGTTTGCAAAGTGCTTTATGGGTAGTAAAGGGTGGAACTATGGTGTTTGTGAACCTAGCATAGCCAGGTAAACATGAAATTTCCTCTGCATCCATGAGATTTGACACGGGACAGCGTGACTAAAGATTGGGAAAATGCTTCCAAAGAGCGGTTGTGTTGTGCCTTGTCAACATTATTGCTGCATAAGATAATGATTAAAAAACTCTGCGGATGCACACTAATGACTTTTATTGTAAAAATTAATTGGGGTGGTTGTGTGTAATTCTATATAGGAACTTAGATGCTTGAAATACTGTTTGCATTATTTCTCCTAGCTGTTTGGTGTAAATAATTGCTTACTAGAAGGTAGCTTTTAGCTACCAGCCACTTGCTTACTTCTGTAAATATTTCTCTGGAGGAGTTTAGCGTTCACAAGTTAATATTGAAAGCTGGCTGAAACAGAACCAAAAACCCCAAACCCAACCAAAAAGGCGTGTTTATTAGAGAATATAATCACCGAGTTCTTTAGCTCATCCTTACTTAAATGATTGTCAGCTTAACTAATTAGCCTAATTAGGCTAGCTGCATAATATATAATAAATATGGTATCCTGAAAAGCTTCTATGAAAGTATTTACTTCAGTTGTTATACAGTTTATTTACTAAAAGCTTATTTCTTTCATTTTGGGAAAAGTAACATTTTTGTTGCATATATATTCACAAAATGTAGACATGATGGACTTGGAGGGAAGAAGAAATATTATGACAAGATTTGAATGCGATCTATTGCTTCAAATCAAATAACCCAATATTTTTTTTAAGGAAAAAAAGTATTTTGATTACATATACATCACAAAACTGTCAGTGTTGGAAAAAGAATTAAACCAAGACAGATTTACTGCATTTTAATGTATCTTTATTCTTTACATTTATCTTGTTTCCATAATGATAAGTTTTCTATCATTTCAAGTAATTCAGCAGGATTTAGATTTCATTATTTCAACGTTAATATTTGGCTGGCTTCTTATAGAGCCCTTTTGCATTTTTTTCAGTACTTCCTTATCCAGTCATCCATCTTGGTTGTATAATGCCACAATAGCTATCCCAATATTTAAGCTTGAATCAAACTTTCCATTCTATCAGTCTTATTTTTTTTAACCAGCCTCCAACATTCTCCCACAATAAACTTACCTCTGAAATTGTAAGTGATACATCATGCCCAAGACTTCATGTCTGGGAGAAATTTAGGTACGGAAAGAGATTTTAACAAGGAATCCTGTGGCGTAGGGGTACTTTGTGCATGCTGGTTTTTATACCAATTTTTCGATCTGGTATCTTGAATGAAATCATTTGGGGGAGACACTGTTTAGCAGGTCTCATCAAGATATTTTTAGTGGGAAGAGCAATTCTCATAGCTAGAAAATGTCGTGCCAAAATAAATGTTTATAAATTGCATTTTGAAATTTGTACCTCTGAAATGCAAATCAGTAATGGTCAATCAGTAGGTACCACCCATGCCTGTAAAACTTCATCATTCAGTTTAAGAGCTCTTAAGTTTTAAGTAGTATTGTTGCTTGTAGCAGCGCTTACCTTTCCAGGGGCTGAGTAAGCTAGAAATGTAAAATAAACCCTTAGAATTTTTTTTCCATTACTACTAAAGAAGTTGAAAATATTTTAACTTCTCTGTTCCCTATTCCTGGGGAGTGACTCCTGTTGGGATGTAGAACAGACATCACTTACAGATAGTACAAGGAGCCAGCTGTCATGGTTGAGAGAGCTCATCTCAAGAAACAAGTAGTGGCAGCTTTAGAGGCATAGCCTGTAGTCTTAAAATTGATACCTACATGTGAGAGTACATACAGTTGAAGAAGATCCAAAGAAGGGACAGAAAGATGATCCGTGAAGCCTCCATATGAGGAAAGGCTGAGAGAACTGGGTTTCTTCAGCCTTGAGAAAAGGAGGCTTAGGGCAGACCTTATCACCATGTTCCAGGATTTAAAGGGTGGCTACAGAGAAGATGCAGACTCCCTTTTTACAAGGAGTCACATGGAAAAGATGAGGGGTAATGGGTACAAGTCACTCCTGGCGAGATTCCAGTTGGACACAAGAGGAAAATTTTTCACAATGAGGACA
>VYZM01002858.1:143751-161394 GCA_013398915.1 Dromas ardeola
GTATGTATGTGTCCAACTAACACGTCCCTCACCAGAAGACTCCTTGGAGTGTCTTGCCTTGTCATACATGTCTGAATTCTAGTGGGTTTAATAACCTCCTTTCCGATAGTTCCTCTTTTTTCATATCTAATCTCATCTGTTTTGTAGTAGAGCTATATCCCTGATTTGGGAAGTTACAAAGTTTCAATTAGAAGACTAGACACAGCTTGTGATTGTATCTCCAGCTGCACAAGGCTGCGTTAGATGTTGCGGTGAATCAGCTCTAATCAAATGAGAATTTCAAAAATCCCCAAACCTAAACCCAAAATGTCTTCAGCAGTTTGGAGTTCAAAGTTGACATGTCACCTGCCTTATTTTTAGTCATGTTTGGAGCTGTGTTTATTAGAAGTAATTCACACAGCGACTAGTGTCACCTGTAGGCTGTAGATGAGATCTTCTTGACTTTGGCATTGTTATTGATTCTAATGAGAGATGTAGACATTTAGTCCACCAACTTTCTGCCCAGGTTTCTCCATTTCTTCTGTTTCCTCATTTTTGTCCCCACCCCCCACCTCTAGTTTTCTCTTGTTTTATGCCTCGTTGATGAAGCTACTTAGTATTTTTTTTCCTCATAGCCTACTGTCCATTGAGTAAAAAGTTGGAATTTATTATGGCTTATGCACTGCTAGTAATTCTAATTATAGTAATGAATTTTAATGCATCAAGTGTTTAAAAGACTTTTCCATATTGGGACTGCATAAAAAATATTAGTTCAGTTGCAGAGTGTGGGAAGGGTGGAATGTTTGGAGCCAAATTAGGTTTTGTTATGTCACATGTCCTTTGTGTGAGGCATGCAGCATTGTATTCTTAGGGAAATGTGCATTAACAAGGTGTCAGGGCATCTGATAAAGAACAAAAGCAAAGCTGCATTCAGAATGTTTTCTGTAGTTACAAGGCGTTCACTTATTTTGAAAGCACTTTGGTATAAGAGTTGGAAAAAATAGTGTTTGACTGATTATTTCTACATGAATTTTGAGGAAGTGACAGGACTAAATGAAATACAGAGTGTTTCTGGAAGGTGCGCCAGCTCTCCGCTGAAGCCCTCACCACTGAAGAAAGTATAAAATCAAGTAGCAACAGAAATATTCAGGTAGTAATAGCACCATAAAGATTAGGAACAGAGTAATTCCCTGCAGCCGTGTGTAAAGTTGTGTTTTTTTATTTCAGTAAACTCCTTGCACAGCTAAGATACTCTTGAAATATTATGCTAGAAGGCTTCTGTAAAAAGATCATGGGTAGCCTGTATTACATGCTAAAAAAGGTGAAATATTATATTGCTCAGGTGGGCATAGGTCAAATTATTTCATATATATATACAAAAAAAACTACATGAAAACTACAAGAAACAGTTAGCAAAGCTAGATCTAATAGTAAACTTTCATGACTGACCATCGGTTCAATAGAGATTCATATTTTATTGTATCAATTCAGAAGCTGAGATACTGAAAGAAGTGGATCAAACCCTGAACTCATCAGTCAGACTATGGTTTAGATGTGGGAATCATAAAATTTTTTTGTGTTTTTAGTTTGCCAGTTGGGTTAGGTTTTTTTTACTATTATTTGTAAGGTTCGACTTTCAAGATGCTCATATGTACTTATTTTGAAAACAAAAAAAGAAAGATTTTCTTTTGAAAGGAAGAGAATAGACAGAAAAGATAACTGTCTTCAGGAGCTGAGAAATTAAGACATTTGCTACCAGACGGTTTGAAATTAAATTCTGAGAGCTTGTCACACTGCCTGTAAAATAAAAATCAAAATGAGATGTATCCAGAATCCTTTCTTGTATGGTGGTGTGTTTTATTTATATTTTAATTTGGTTTTGAAGCAAAGCTGAATCAACAGTCTAAAGAAAAAGAAAAAAAAAACCAAACACAAAAAGAATTCTTCTCTTTGAAGGTGATAGAAATTAACAGAGATGTCAGCAGCAAAATCTTTCTCAAATAACAGTTTGCTTCAGCTCTGGGGTATAAGAGGAGAGCTTGTGTCCAATCAATTTTTGATTTTTCTATTGAGCAAGGACAATAATGTTTTCTCCCTCCCTGCCTCCCCAGTCCCCACCTGACTGCAGCAGTGCTTTGTTGTAATGGGAGCATTTACCAGTTAAGTCCAGGAGTACTAACACGGTTTCATGAGCGCCATCAAACATTGATCAGATGTCAGTTGCTTTCATACTGACTGAGATTTTTCTTGATGAAAACTACATCTTCTAATAACGATTCCTTTTTTTCCTTGACAGTCAGTCATCTTTTTCTTGTGTATAATCATGTGATTTCTTTTTTTATAGGTATGTATTTTTCAACTATAATCCTAATCTTCCTGACTGAGCCACCAAGTTTAATTAAGCAAAAAGTCACCTAAAAATTCTACTAGTGTTATTTGCGTTATCATGTTATTCATGTTATCTGCCACAAATAGTGTGAGTAGATAAACTTAAAATGAATTCAATTAAACAAGAACTTTTAAAAATCTTCTCATAGAACTTGAGGACTGAGAGTGCCTGACTTTGTGTAGACAACTAATATATATAGAGAGAGCTCCATACTGTATTTAAGCTTACACAAGAAGAAAGTACTTTGGGATGTGAAAGATTTCCAGTGACTTTTGGTCAGACATGTAATCACATCAAAACCTGCAGTGATAATCTCATTCATGGTGGTTTGTACAAACTTCATATTCATCCCTTAAAGATAAGAAAATGAGTTTGTCTTGCTGGGATATTTCAAACAGAGGCCATTACAGGAAATAGTATGCAGAACTGTGGAAGTATTTCTTTAACGTGGCAAAGCAAATGTTGCGGGTCTGCACTTTCTAAGCACATGAATAGTTTTGCAGTTTGCAATAGGAAGAGAAGTCTAAATTTCACACATTCATTGTTCATTGGCATATGTTCCTTTTTAGCATTAATACTGTTTTTTATGAAAGCACAGGAGGGTTTTTTTAGAAATAAATGAGCTCTAGTGGAAATATGAGCTGAAAAAGTAGCAGTAAATGTGCGCTCCAGCTTTTGGTTCTGACTACAAATTAAAATCGTAATGTGAATCCCTAGGCATTCAGTTTAACTTTATACAAACATTTACTGCAGTATTGTATTCTGATCTAAATATAATAATCCAATGGGCTCTGCCTTTCTCTATATTGTATTTTTAATTTAGGGGTGATTAAGTCAGAAGTCATTGTTGACATCTGGCTTTGAGCAGGAGGAGGAACTAGGTGACTACCTGAGGTGTCTTCCAAACAGAATGGTGCTGATTCTGTGGTACTCAGTCAATAGGATGTGCATACATCTACACCATATGTATTTTTTGAAGTGTTACTTGTCTGTTCCAAACACACTTTGCATATGTATATATATGAAGACAGAGACTTGCACAGACAGAAGCAACAGCAGCTAAAAATGGGAAACAAAAAGAATTAACTTCACAAACAGAATCATTTGCCTTTTTGTCTCCCTTTGAATCTAATGAAGAAATTTTCCTATGGTTGAAGCACAGAGTAATTTAGGAATAAATAAGACCAGTCTTCAAAAAACCCCTGTGTAGCCGTGTCTCAGAATCACTGTGTGTATTCCTGAACAGTATCAGATGCACACACAGGGGTTGCTTCCAGCCAAATGGTTCGCATCAGAAATGGCATCCACCCTGCTTGGAAAGATAATACACTCTGAGAGGCGGTGAGGTCCCCGTTGCTCTTTAAGCCATCTGCAGTCCTGTAGTAAATGTAATATTGGCAAAAAGTATTTTTCTGACATTAAACAAACTTAAATGGTGCTTCTTTTATTCATCTAGGACACGCTGTTTAAGGTATGTGACAATTTATTGCATAGAAGTCTTCTGATTGTCCTTAAAATATATGCCGAATTGACTTGCTATATAAAGCAATTAATTCCTTTTTTGTTGTTGTTTTTAATGGTATCTTTTACGTGTGCCAAACAATGGCTAACCATCACTTTGCAGAACTTGGTTGTCATAGTTATGAACCAGGTACGAGCAGATAAAAAGTGGCCATTCGTAGAAAAAGTAGTGCAAATAAGAGCACCTAAATGCATGGATGAGACTGTGAGCAGAAGGGCAGCTTTTGGCAGGAACAGGGGGCTGATGAGAACAAGAGAAGGGGTGGAAGTTGACTAAGTACAGAGGCTGCCCAGCAGTCTGAATTTCCAATGCACAGCCCTAAAATAGAAACACTTTTACTGAAGTGAGTACAGTTAATATGCTTTAAATGAAAGATCTCACAGGCAATAGTGCCTAATAGGCCTGTTAGACCAAGTTCATGAAAGACTTAAATGCGCAAAGCAGGGTGGCTTTAAAACAACTTGTACAAGCTTGAAGACAGGGATAGATAAATTCAAGTTCTCTTAAGTCAAGTCCCCTGAGAGGATAAAGAATCAGACAGGTCAAGTGTTTAAGAAATTAACGTAACTTAACATCACTAGTGTGAATTAGATGTCTGCAAATGAGTTAATGTTTTCCTATTTCTTTTCTTTATTATGTTTGCAAATACTTTTTTTATAAATGGAAGAACAGTAGTATTTCAGCAGATGTTGAAGCATGCAGAAATTCACAGTTTTATAAGAATTTTCCACCTGAGCAATTTGAGCAGATTGTTGTTGCTAGTTAGATAGTTGCAAGGAAGCATACGATTAACAAACACAACCTAGCTATACGGAAACATTAGTTGGATTATCAATTTGAAACAATTATCTTACTGCTATCATATAAGGGAATGTAGGTACCCAGAAATACTGTTACTGCCTTGTCTGATTGTATCTAGATCTAACATAGTATGTATAGTTTGGTCTTATGAGATTGCAATCCAAACTGTGGTGTGAAAGTGTATTTTAGGATCTTTCACTTATATGTGGAAGCAGATTGCTGAAAAATGCATGTAAATGTTGATTCAGAGTTGAAAATGTGCCAACAGACTGCTAGAAAAATATTTACTGATAACTTTAAGATGGAAATATGTCTTCCTTATTGAGCTATAACTTCAGTTTGGAAGATGTTTGGAGGAGGAACACATTTATATTAATATATCTGTAGACTATGGAGCCGCATTTGCTCTCGAGGCTATTTTCTTTTAGTAATTTTGTTCATGACAGCCGTAGCTTTCAAAAAAAAAAAAAAAAAAAAAAAAAATATGTGTGACTGCTGTGCTATCATCTTCAATTGCACATAGCTTTAAATATTTCGGAGTTGTATGAAAGCCTTGTGGTATTTCAGGCCACCATAGGAACAAAATATTTTTTCTTGTTTCTTTGTTTAAGGTAAAACACATTGCAATCTGAAATCTAATAAAGGAAAAAGACACAAATGATAAGCAGTTTTTCATCAGTGGGGTTGTAAAGACTGAATGTTGGCTGTTATTGAAGTTGGATAATGCTATAAAAGAGATTAAGTTGTAAACAATTGCTTGTGAAAAGTAGTGGGGCTTTTTGTTTGCTTGGGTTTTTTAGCGTTTTCTAATCTCATCTTTCTAAAAGGAAAAAGAATTCCTGTTCTGCTTGAGTTTTGCTTTAAAGCCTTGGTCTTCATTTTAATACGACTATTTTGACTACAATTTTTCATTTATATTTATGCAGATGATTATTCTTCCGAAGTATCAAACTCTCCATCTCTCTATATTCAAATGATCATTTCTTCAACTTGTCAAAATGAGCCTGAAGGACGGATGTTTTCTACATAAGTAGAAATGGTCTCAGCACTTAAAATTTTAAATGGGCTTTTTTTTAAATGAGAAATGGAGCGAAGTAGTGAAGACTAAAAGGCAGTATATGAATTTCAGGTAGAAAACAGGGCAGACCTATCCTAACTAACATAGTCCCATTGAATCAGCTCACAGAAAAATAGGTGATGTGACAAAGAGCAGAGTTTTTTATCAAAGTGGTAAAAATCTTGAAACCGAAACGAGTAAATTTCCACGGCCTGAAATGAAACCTAGAACAGGCATCTTGGGCATTTATGGAAAAATAAGTGGTGGGACATTAGTACCAAGGTGAAGAGTTGAGTAGGGAGTTGCATGCTAAAATCAGCTGTTACAAGCTGCTTTCTAAATGCAGTTGGAAGAGGCAATACTTAGGTGAAATGGGCCATGGATCATATCATGGTAATGGCGAGGTACTGGAGAGCTAAATATAGGTCTTCAGTTGTGTGCGGGTTTTTGAGATGTTTGTACTCAGAATGGTTGAGTGCGCACAGTAAGATCCAGTGATCAAGAGGGTGTTAATGAATCAGTTTCTTGCACTTAAACTGAAACTTTGGAGAAAGGACATTAAGTTTGGTAAAAGTCTGCATGTTTTAGAACACAGCAGCACCGTGATATCTGGAGACATTGTCATTATATTGAATCAAATTTATGGTTTTTTAGAACCATTTGAGTGACATTGCACTGGAAAAGTAGTATATCCGAAGCAGCCTTTACTGAACTCGGAGTAGCAGCACTACTCAGTGCAGCATATCAGTGATATACTCAACCACTGAGGTCTTGTGAGATACAAGTGAAAGCTATCGTATCAGAGCATGGATTCCTGTTTTAATATTTGCTCTGTTCATGAAAGAAACATGCCCTCCTGCCCTTACAGGAGAATGTGGTAGTGATCCAGCAAGTTTTTCTGTCTCTGGGCAATCTTATGTATCAGTGGTGTTGTGCCATCATGTATTGACGAGGAATTATATTTCAGAACTCTTGTGAGATCACTTGAGCATTTTTTATGTGGTAATAAGTAAGACTTCAGTACAACCTGTAATTTAAAACTCTGTTTTTTATTCTTAGTAGTGCTCTGAAATATTCTGAGGTATCCATCTCATTTCTATGATGAGGAAAAGGGATATGTTCATTTTCAAAGTTCACGTCAAAGAATTATGTGCGTTGTCTAGGGAAAATGATGCCTACCATGAGTAGCTTCTAAAAATCATAATCTGAGGTTGCGTGGCGTGGGGTTGGTTTTGGAGTTTTGCCTTGGTGATTTTGGTTGTTTTTCTGTTAGGTTTTTGGTGTGGTTTTTTCTGTTTGGTGTTTTTTTTGGTTTTGTTGTTTTTTTTTTGTTTTGTGTTTTGTTTTTTTTTTTAATTAGTGCCTTTTTAACCATGTAGTAGGTAGGTTTTGTGCCCTAAGAAAACAGAGACCGTTTATTGGAAAAACATTCATTTGATGGGTAGTGAGCTCTCTTTTATTTTCTTCTAGCATTGATTGGTCTGTTGTCAATACACATCTTTGTGGAGATTCCTCATAGAAAGTGATACAAAAAGAAGAGCCATACTTGTGTAGTTTTGCTGCAGAGGGGGTATTCAGTTCAGCTGAATTGATTTGATCATTTCATATGTTGCAGTGCGCAGAATTCCAAGTTGCTCAAGGTGAACCCAGAGGACTTCAGTCACTACACACAGTTAATAACAGGTGACCTCGTAACTTTAGAGTTCAGAGAGGTGTAGGAAACATATGCAATTGCTAAAGTATTTTTACTGAAAGGCTTCATTCAAACAGCAAACTAATACATACTTGGATGTTTTGCTTCATTGAACAGGTTGCATTATGAACATTTTTCATTCAGACTTCCTTGCTGCTGTTGTCCTAGAATAGCTACAGTCACAAGTATTTAGGCTGGCTGGCATTTGTGGGACATTACTTTAAAAAATTGACAGTAACTGATTTTGTTCCATGTGAGGATGTGAGAAATAAAATAGCTGTGGGAACTAAATGCCAGATTCCCTTTCTGAATTCATTGGAGCTTCCAGTGAATACTTAGCTGTGACTTCTGACAGAAACTGTGTCATACTCTCACCTTGACAAGATTAAAAATTGATAGTGTTTTCAAAAAAGAACTGAGCTTTGTAATGTTCTGATTGCATTTCTGAAAGCTAAGTGAAAAGAAATTATAAATGATGAACTGAAGGAATGTAAACAGAACAGTGTATCTGCTTGTCTGGTGCGTGAAATCCACATTCACTTTAGGGATGTCTTGGGTAATCAAACATTCCTGCATTAACATGAAGGGATACTGAGGATATGTTATATGGAGGCAGAAAAGATAAAATAAAAGCCTCTCTTACTTTTTTCCTAATGAGGAAAAAGCACTGATTTGGATGGCACAGGAACATACAGAAAAATTAGTATTTGTCCTGCTTTCAAAAGGAACGTACCTCCTAGGGAATCTATCCTAAGCATGAGTTAACTAGCTGATTAGTGCTCAGATCAGCATCTGATGCTATGGTAATATTAAATGAATGAATATGGTTGCACAGAGCTCTTAAGACTTTGTTGTTGTTTTTTAATTCCAAAAAGTGTGTGATTGTGCCTTGCATCTACAGATAGAAGATGCTGACTGGTTGAGCAGCTCAATCCTAGAGGATGAGCTCTGGTCCTCCCAGGATAAGCAGTCCAGCAAGCACTTCAGACTGAAATCTCAATACTTGTTTTTTTGTGTCACACGTTGTAAGAAGTGGGCAGGAATCAAGTCTCGAGCAGTTGCATTTTCTCGTCGTACTGTGTTCATGTGCAAAGCACTCCGAAAAACTGTATTTCCCTCGTCAGTCCACTGAATAGGCCAGGTGTTATAAATGAGGTATCCTGACAGTTCTGGATCTTGATGGATTCTTTCTCGGCTGCTGAGCTCTGACATTTCAGGTACTGTTTTCTCCTCACCTGTATATTCAAAGGTGAAATATAGGGGCTTTTAGGTCCATTTTTAGACCTTCCCTCCAGAAAGGTCCCCAATCGCAAACAGCAACTATTTTTTTGGTTTCCTTATATTGGCACATTAATTGTCTGGTGAGGAAGTGTAACTTACTGCACTCATTAGACTATTTTGGTATTTGTTGGAAGCATACTGTATGTAGTAGTATCAAGAATATGATTTTAGCAGAGAGAGATTTATTTATGTATGTTAAGTCAAAAAGAACTTTAGAACTAATTGAAGTGGAAAAGGCAAGAAATGCGCTCATCATGAAAACTTTTTTCCTGTTCCTCATCAGCGACAGCGTGGACTTGCTGGGATTTTAGCATTAAAAAATTAAGTGACATTGAGCTGATAAAGGCAGAGTGATCAACCAAAAAAAAAGAAAAAAAGTTTGCACAGTGGTCCCGTGATACTGAATCTGCATCTCAGTTCCAAAGCATTTTAGATGAAAATGAGTTACATATATTCTAAATGTATGGAAATGCTTAACATACATCAGTGTCCTATGGTGAGCCGAATGCATGTGACAGTGTTTAAAGATGAATCCAAATTCAAATTTTGCTGTATACTAAGAGCAATTTTTTGAGAGATACTATTCTGTACGTGATCCCTTAGTTAAAATTATGCAGCAAAATGTAGGGAAGGGTTATCCACTTAGTAGCTTTAGTTGAGTGTGCTAACTCTTATAAATCATTAACTTAGTAACTACAAGGTAACTAGTCATCTACAATACCTGTGTATTATTAATGGCATTCTCTTGCCCCTGTATAAGGCTCTACATTTCTGGGAATCACAGGGCACTTGTAATACTTAATACAGTATTTACTACTGAAGCTATTGTGGAAGCCTAGACACCTTTATGATTAAGTTATACCTCACAGAGAGGACAGAAAAAAAGGCTAGATGTGATTAAAACTGCAGAACTACTAAGAGTTCCAGAAGAGCCTAGATTTTCTACAGACGATGTCTGAAACTTGACTTAGTTTTGAAAAATGCTCCTTGTCATTTTGCCAGGTGATACTGAAGGATAACATTTGTTTTTGGAGTTTGAGGGGAAAAAAGGAGAGGAAGGCCTGGATAAAAGATAAAGACGTATATCCTTTTCCCCCCAGAAAACCATTCGCTCTGGAAATCAGAAACATGAAAAAGTAATGCAATTCATTGGCATCTTGCTTTTCAAAGGAGTATTACGTCATTAGAAATACATTACTTAATTGGTGTCAGTAGTGATAATTGTAACTAACAATGAATAATTAAATACTGAGTTCTTTGATGGATTTGTGTAAGTTGAGGCTATTTATATGTTTTCTTCTCGATTCATGAGGGGAAAAATATAGATACTACACATTCAAAGCATAGGAAAAAAGTGCTTTTGGCTAAATAAGCAAGCAATCAGCAAACCATTGTCAGACCAATTTACTTTGTGCTTTTTGTTTTTATGTACGGTTTCACAAATCATTTCAATGTCTTTAAATGATGAATTGAAAACTTACTTTTAAGAGGTGCCTTAATATAAGATACCAGAGTGTACCTCGGCTTTACTAGAAAGCTGCGTTTAAGCAAAGCAGAATAGCATATAGTTGGCAGAATGGGGAGGCTCTGATACTGCCCTTGTGCAATGTCTATTCTTCAACACTTCCAGCTTTGCCTTAGTATTTCAAATAACTGTATTGTGTTTGCAAAAGGCTTAAGGAAGCACTGGAAATAATTAGTAAAGCCTTAGTAGTTACTGAGGAACTGCTTTAAAGTGCCAAAAGTACCCAGACCAACTTTGTCCTTTGGTTACTTTGAGGAGTTAGCAGGAGATAAAGGTGGACTTTGGCAATGCTGAAATAACTCCACAAATAACTGTGGGGTTGGGGATAGTGCGCTTGCGAGGCACTGCCTGCCCTGAAGGAAAGGACTGCCTGCTTGCACTGTTCTGCTGGTAAATGGATTACTGCATTTTCCTGGCAGCGTATGCAACCTTGGAAACAAGGGAGGCAGCTAGCGCCTTTTTGCTGCCCCAATACAAGTTAACCCCAGCTTGCCCCCTTGGCTACTTGTTGCGGTGGCTGTGACCTCTTACTACAGTTGCAGGAAGGACTTAGGCTCAGAGTGACAAGCTTGGGGTGTAGTGAGACAAATGGCTTCTGCGGAGCTACCCAGCACTGCATGTGACCACAGCGTAGCAAGCTGTGGTCTCAGCAGGACAAGCTGTGGCATCTAAAATGATGAATAATCCTAGTTATTCTGGTTTTCCTTAAATAAAGTGGTATGGGAGCAGTGGTGTAAAGGTGGTTTCTCTATGGAGCTTTCTAGATATGCATATATGTGCTTCAGTCTTCCTAGGTAGAGGAAAACAGAATTTTACAAGACCTGAAAGAGAAAATGATCTCAAAGAATAAATGCTTAGTACTATATAATTCCTGGTAAATCAGCTCCCAGCCTTGAGTTCCAAAAGATGGTGGAAGTCAAAATGACTTCAAAGGAAGTCAAACTCCACTCAAGTCTCATAAGTTTCAGGTGTTTGATTTTTTTTTTTTTAAGGCAATAAATGCAAACTAATATTTCTGTAATTAGTCATCCTCGCCTATCCAGTCCAAATGATCAGTGTGGTCTTTTACATTAGGAAGGTGGATGTAGTCTTGGACACAAACATGAAGCAAAGCTCTGATTCACGATCTAGGTTCAGAATGAGACAACATAGTTTGTTTTGACACTGCTTTTCAAATTTTATACACTGGATTTCTCTTCACCTAGTCATTATCTTAATCTCTTTCTGTTAGTTTGTTTTTCTGGATTTGGGTTGGGATTTTTTTGGGGGGGAAAGGGGAATGGAGATAAGGGATAGCATCAGGAAGAGCCTTGTCTACAGATCCCAAGTGGTATGACTTGTTTGGCAATTGATTCATATTTTCTTTACATGCACAGTTGGTATTTCAGAGATGTGTGGTAACTGCTGACATGTAATACACAAAAGATGAAGCACTCCATCTACTGAAAGAGTACACTGTATATATTGATCGGGAATTTAATAAAGCTGCTTACTATTAGTTGTCATCAAACTGGCCCAGTGAGGACTTGTTAAAGAATTTTGGAGAGGAGATGCGGAGAAAGTGTCAGGAACCAAACTGTACTGTACTCTCTCTCCTTCCTACCTGTTTGAAAAGTACTTTACCTTCAAACAGTGACAATATCAACTAAAGCATCGGTGTAATTGAGCCTTCGTATTTTTGTAAAGGAATTCATTTTAATATATACTCTGTACATTGTCCTTTCCATCAAATTTAATTATTTCTGACAAGTGTGAGCATGCCTGTCTTATGCTGTGCTGATACTTTTTTTCTCTGTCTTCTTTTTTTCTCTGTCTCTTTTTTTCCTCTCTTTTTGGTTCATTGTGTCCTCTGATGGGTGGATTACTCATAGAACATTCCACACTATAATTTATGTTTATCTGAAAATAGGAACTGCAGTTCTTCAGTAATAACAAGGTCCTCTATCTAAACAGTCTCTATTTCGTTTCACTGCCTTCATTTTCTTCATGTCTTGTCATTTTTTTCATTTGCTACTGCTGTTAATCTGACATCCTTTGCTCCAAAAAAAAAAAAAAATGTGTTTTATTTACAGGGCACAGCATTTGGAAGTGCTCCTGTACCTTCTCGCAGGCAATTATGTGAGTCTCTTAAATTCCGCTCTGTGTTGTAAAGATGACTATGTGTTCATGTGCTGTAGCATGGCATGCCAATATAGAGTTAATGCCCTGAGGTCAATATTCAACCGCTGGTGTTGTATATTGCCTGTAACATGTTTGTGGCTAACAGCTTCTATTGACCCCTTCTTTATTTATTTGTTGTGTTTTGTTCAACACATCATAAATTGGGGCTGCGCTGTGCACTATGGAGTTGCAAGAAGGGAAGAAAATACCATGACGACTCAAAGTCTGGAGGGAAATAAGAATAATATCCTCAGATCATGTGTTCAACATATTAATGAGTAGCATTGTTAAAACTAAAGAATCTCTCTTTCCTATTTTTTCAAATTAATCTCTCTATTGTGCAAACAAAAAAGAATCTGGATCTCAAATTAAGAAATGGAAAATCAAACAATATGGTGTAAGGCAGATGTTACTGAGAGTAGCTGTATTTCTTATGAGACTTTTCTTCTAATTAATTTGAAGAACAAGTCCATCCCCTGAGCTGGGGAGGTAAGGGAACTTTTGTGGAGGGATCTCATTCTTTTTTTTCCTCAAATCCACTGGAAATATTGACAATAGGTAATTTTTCTTTTAAATTTTAAAGAAATTCTCCATTGTCCACCCAGAAACCAAGAACTCACAAACATAATGTGCTATATTAAAAAAAAAAAAAAAAAAAAAAAAAAAAGAAAAAAGAGCAAGGCTTACATTCTAATTCAAGGTGATCTCTCTGCTGCTTAAACAGTGTGTGTGTGTGAGTGTGTATATTGAATACATAGATTCTCAGAATACCATCAGACTTTGAGATGAGGACTTTCTTATGTTTCTTGAGTCTATTTCTGTCTCTCTCCTCCTACCTTGAGTTCAGTGTCCATCCTAAAGACATTGGTGTCTTCCATATGCATATAATAAGCTACAGCCATGCACTGCATTATTATAATTACTATGCACTGCATCACACCGCTGAATGTCAAATAGATTCATCATAATATAACATTACAGGCTTATTCATAAAATACAGTGCAGTTTGAACAATGCTTCATTGTTGGCAGTCTTGAAACGTGTTGCTTGCATAAATTCACCAATGCTGCTCTTGTGTATTCATAGGAAAACATACAGCATTTGTCTATGAGTGTGGGTCTTGCGAAAGTAACAAAAAATATGATCTGTATATGACTGTCCTTTCCTTTGTGCGTTTATCTAAGATGTTCCTATTCTACTGGGTATATCTAAGGGGAGAAAAAAATATCAAGATGAAACACTGTTCATGAAATATAATTGTGCTCCTATTATCATTATTTAAGGTATGGTGGAACAAATTAATATTCTCATTGAATCCTTCAGGAAAACAATGATGAAGCTGTTATTTTTGTCCCATTTGTATGACACTTAGCAGTCTGCTAAAATGAAAATTCAAAATGCTGTCTTGCTTACTTTCATTTAAGTTTATCCTGACGCTGGTCTACATGGTTAACAAAATCGGTGAAGACTTTGGAAGCACACAGACATGATAACATGCTTTAACATGATTTGTTACAAATAATCAGAAGTGTGCGTGGTAGCAGTGTTAATAGCTTCCTTCCTCGTATGGAGTCCCTGTTTGAGATGAATGATGAAGTGTCATGTAATGAGGTGTCTGGGATTTGAACATACGGGAAAGTGTGTGAAGGACAAAGTAAAGTTTGTGTACCTAAATGAAGATGTGCCCTTCTTCACGTCCCCCACATCCCCACAAGGGGAGTGGATAATGGTTGGGTTAAATATGTGGTTGAATAAATTGGAAGAAGTGGTCAGAATCTCTATGATTAGCTGATGAAATAACAGTAAAACTAACATTGCTGAAATGGTGAGATGGGAGAAGTAGGTTTAAAACTGTGTGTATAAAATCTGTCAGTGGCTTAACCGTGAACCATATACAAGCAAAAGAAACACATAAATAAGGGAATCTGTAACATCGGGGGGGGAAATATTTTGGCCAGTGATTTTCTGCTTTTATGTGCACTGGGAGGAAAGATTATATGGACCTATTAATGTGTTGTGGTAAAGGTCTTCTAATAGGAAGCTAAAATAGAGCTTGAACTTACTAAGCTTGCCTTTTAGTCATTGGTGGTAATTCTTCTGGTCCTTGTAAAGCATCGAACCTTAGTACTGTTCACGTACAAAAATGGGAAATGAGGATGTCTGGGAATCCAGAGCAGGAATGCTACTGGAAAAGTGCTGTGTCCTGTCACATAGAAACTCAAAAGTAGGCTATGTTTTTTTCCAGTTGATGTTACCAGTGATCCTACTGTAACTTCACCACAGTAGAAGAGGCAAGATTAATTTCATCTGAGTTCATGTGAGATGTTTTAGGCTACTGGGGACTTGTGGCTGCGTTACCTCCAGAGTGAGCAGGGTAGGCTCGGTGGTGGTGTTGTGAGTCACTGAGAAGTCATGCACCTCTGGGCATACAAAGATGTCATAGACATTGAGTGACATCTCTGCCAGTCCTGTGTTATGACATTTCCTCTTGTAGCCCAGGGTCCAGAGGAGCTGCTGGTGAAATGTGGTGAAATAATGAGTGGTTGAAACTAAGGTGCTGCTTATATAACATATTAAAATAACAGGTTTCTACTGATGGAGCATTTTAACACTCTGTCTGTAAACTATGCAATGCTGAGTACAAGGATAACTAAAAAATTCCAATGTGGGAGCTAAGACTCCTTTCCACAAGATAAAAACTTGGCTTTTGAAATGGGATAGGTTGTAAGTTCGTTTCTGTTTTCCAATGGAGACACCAATAGAAGCGGAAATGAAGGGACATACAATCCAAACTGACCATAAACATGAGATCATCGATAATTAGCAACAAAACAAGATGCAAAGACAGGGGACAAACTGAGTGGGGGGTCTGAAGTGAATACATACGTCGTCAGAAGTCCATTATGATAGCTATATGACCCAGCTTTGTTCATTGGCCTGCTGACCTAAAAGCAAAATACAGATTTAGAAAATAGAGTTTGACTAAATAAAATGTTGTATCAAAACAAAATGGAGCTCCAGATTTTTGGGCAGAATTGCCATGTAATTGCCCCGTGGAGAGAAGAGCTGTTAAATTTTCTCCTGCCACTGGTCCATTACGTGGAGCAGAAGCACAAATACACCAATGAATCTGAAATACTGTGCAATTTAAACTGCCAGAATATTTTATTTGCATTTTACACAAAGAAGACTAAACCCCACAATTCTGAAAATACGCATTCATTGCAAGATCTCCTTTAAACTGCACTTTTCCCCTGAAAAAATATGTATTAGAGTTGCAGTTTTAAGTTTATATTCTCTATTAAATCATTGGATTAAGCTACTAGGCCTTGCAGCAGATGACAAAGCTTTAACTTTTTTATGTCTATGGTACTTTTTATCAAGACTTCATTCCAAACATATTCCTTGTTTAACCTGAAATGTCCTCAAACTGTAAGTAATTGCCGATTGAGGTTGACAGTAGGCAGTACTTTTTAAGAAAATGTATTATCATTTACATGTAATTTGGGGAATGAAAAATGCTTACCAGTTTTGATTAACGCTACTTAGAAGAAGAAATCAATGAGAAGAAATACAGAAAGAGCAGTCCTGAAACACAGTAGAATCTCAACAAAAATCAATGCAGTTATGTGGTACCTGACAATCAACTTTACAGACAGAACAAATTGTATCAGACACTTGAAATAGCCATATTATATCCAAATAATTTCATACCATCTAATGATCAGAAAAGTGCCAAAATCTGACGCAGTTAAACTAAACTTTAGGCAGGGGTTTCATACAATGAAGAATTCACTGTTAAAAATAAATCAACCTACCATCAAAATTAAAGGAACTGAAATCCTTAGTTTCTTGATAAATCGCACTTTAATGTTATAGTCTCACAAGCAAAGTTTAATTACTTGGGGCAAACATAAATACTTCAGAATTTTACATTCAGCTGTAGTGATTTTTTTTTTTTGAAGCATGAATTACAGCAGAAAATATCTAGAACGGAAATTACAAGAGTTAAATTCCTAGCATAGATAGTTCAAGTGATAAAACAGTCTCAAAGAAGTACTTGCTCGCTGTCAAGATATTTCAAAGGAGCTGAAGGCTTCTTTGGTCAACCAGAGAGAGAAAACAAGGAAGGCAGATACAATGCTGAGAAGTTAACTGTTTTTTTGCATCATGGTGCGTTGTGGAGGAAAAAAAAAAAAAGAAATCTTTTTCATGGGAGTGGTTTTCTAATACAGAGAAAAACCTAAAGTGGTAATAATAAAATGTGTGAGTTGCAAATTAAAAGATTTAAAATGTCCTTTTGTCAGAATTTTAAAGGAATTTACAAATGAGCGGGCTAACGTACTAGTAAAAATAGATTCTCTTAGAAAAAGTACCGGGAGTCATTTTCTTGCAGTTGATCAAAATATATGGAGTCAAGAGATGTAAGTAGTAGTTTAGTTGAAATAATGCCTAAAAAACTTATTGAAAACACCTGCACATTTGTAAAGTCCAACCATGATATTTTGTGTAAAGTTTTATCCATCATAATTCTCTTCTATGTATGAAAACAATAATTGTGAGCGTAGGAATATAAATTGGTGTATTTTGAGCTTTAAAGGAAGTTTTACCCTCACAGAAGGGTGCACAACTCTTCCCCCCAGTCATAGGCCAGGTACAAATAATTCTCCAGACTGAACATCTGACTAAGAAAATGCTGAATGTCTTAATCTCACACAGGGTCACGAGTTTCGGTGGTGGGTCTCAAAGCCTGTAGTAACACTGGTATCAGTTGTTTGATGGGTTTCAGCTTGAAATGATGCAAAAACTTTTATGTCATCTTTCAGAATGACGACAAAGCTATTTGCATAGTAAAATTTACAATGGCAACATTATTCAGGAACCTTACTAACTGCATCCCAGTTCTGGATAGATTGTCTCTTCAAGATTTTGACTAAAATTATGGGTTTGGGGGAGGTAAATTATGATTTCTTAAGTTACTAATTTTCTTACAGGAGGTGTTTAAATGTTTACAAGGTATGCAGAGAGTTGCACTTAGAATGGCTCTTGTGAGGAAAAATGCAAAACTCTTAATTTCTGTAATATAAGTAGGTTATTAATCCTATAGAAATTTAGGTTTATGCCAGCGTGATGTCCAGAGGTTCAACTGCTGTCCGGCTGGAGTTTAGAAACATATCTGACTAAACTGTAAAAGACTTCCAATAAGGTTTTAATGAAGTAATTCACTCTAAAAAAA
>VYZM01002858.1:161438-184394 GCA_013398915.1 Dromas ardeola
CAAAGTAATAGAAATAAATTATATAAATAATAATAATCCTTAGTATCTATTTTTTTACATTTTTGGCTTATAAGTCCTCTTTGTAATATTTCTAAAAAGAGCCTCATCTGACAGTCACCTGCTAAATTTAATTTAAAAATTCTTTAGAAAATTATCCATTTAACTGAATAGTCTTTTGATCAGTTTTTTTAAAGTCAGTAATATGTTCTTAGAGATTTTGTCTTATTCTATTGTAATCACAAGTTAGAGTCCTATTAACTCTAGTGGATCCAGAGATCATGCTCTGTTTTTGCAAGATGAGAAAATATATTCTGACAAAGGTTTTATTAATATATTATTATTTTTAAGTCTTTCATTTGTGGGAGAGAATTCTAATTCTTTTAACAGCAGCTCCTGCTTTCAGTCCTGTTTCTATGGAAACAAACATTAGCACAGTGAAAGTTTTTAAAAAGCGATTATTTTAAAACATTGGGGACTGGAGAATTCATTTAAGCAAATTTGGAACCCACTCAAAAAAGCATGGAGCTTAGATATAGAACAGAAATAAAAAGTTTTTATTTTACAGCTTAGCATGTAGGTTTTGTTTGTCTTTGTTTCTTAATCCCATGATTGAAAAGAAGGATTTCTTTTAAAAAAAAAAAAAAAAGAAAGAATTTTTATTGCATTTAGATTGTGCTAGTACAGAACTCCCCAAGAGGGGTATTACATTGAGGGATGTGTTTCGGTACCTAGGAGCACTGAGGAATTTAGAAAAATGAATTTTTGTTTTCATCAGTTTGTGTTTGATGAGGGAGAATAGTATTTATTAGACTGGTATGTACAGTAGTACACTAAAAATCTTCCCGTTTGGTTTGCATACTACAAATCAATATGTTGAAGATGAAAGAAAACAAATACATTGTTGCTATTTTGGCTATCTTATCCCTGAGCACAGAAAAACTATCGTGGTCATAATTTTATTTAAAATCAGATACTGTTTCCTGTTTAAATAAAATAGCCCTTCAAAAACTTAGTCGTTTGTCATTGAAATAAATAGTCTATTAGGGTGAGATTCACCAAATTCAGACATAATCAGTTTTTCCTATCCTGCTTTGCATTCACAGACTTGATTGAACCTTAATCAAGGGAGAGGCCATGAGCTGAGGAACTGCTGCTTCGTTTGTTGTTTCTGCTTTCACAGCCATTACAGTGTGTAAAAATGCGATACATTCTTTTACACTTCTTTTGAACATTAAAAGATGAAAACTAAGGGGATCCACTGAAATTAGATAGGCTCTTGCTAAATTAGTTTTAAAGCACTAGACAATTTTTAAAAAAAGTGTTCTGCTCTGGACTTCATGAACTACCTCAAGTAGCTGTAATTGTATGTTTTTGGAAGTTCTGTCAAGTATTTCAAAGCATCTGTAAAATACAATTCAGTATTATAAAAGTCTTTTAAAATAATTTCTATATGAAACACTTCAGTCTCCTTTTTTTTTGTAAGCATCTTTTTTTCCCGTGGAAATGAGCAGAAATGGCAGCCTCCAACAGATATTGTTGTTTACACCAGGTATTTTTTTTGTATTTCCATTAGTAATTTCTGTGGTGACTATGTCTGTGGTCACTACAAGAGGGAAGAAGGTCTGTAACAGCTCTCTTGGTCTAACATCTCAGAAAAATATACATAATTGAAATTATGAATACCTATTTTCCTAAAGACTGCACTCTATATTTTCTACAGAAATTCATGAAACTTTACATGAACTCAGGGAATTGTCAATTCTATATCTCTAATGCTAGAGCTTGTGTCTACAAAAAAGGTGACTTTTAATTGTAGTTCCTTAAGAGTTTGTGACAGCTTACTAGCTGGTTGAGAGTTAATCTTCTTGATAGTGCCAGATGATATGCCAAGGGGCACAGGCCATAAATTACAGCTTGACAGGAACAAAATGAGCATTAGAAAGAACTTTTCTCAGGGAGCATAGTGCAGCTCTGGAACTGGAACGCTTGGATTGTAACATTTCTATCCTCAAAATTTTCAAGACTTGGACAGACAGAGGTGTGACTGAGCTCATCTGGAGTTCATTATAGGCCCAAGCAGGAGGCAGGACAAGATGACCTCCAGAGGCTCCTTCCAGTCAGTGCTTCTCTGAGTCTGTAATTTGGGGAGCACTGGTGGGAATAGAGTGAAGGGAAAAAAATACAGTCCTCTGAATCTGCATCTTTCTTTAGAGTTTATTTTCTGTTTGCAAAATCATGTGCAGTTAATCTAAGAAACTTTAGCTGCTGAAAACAGTAATTTCATTTGAAGTTAATGGTTTGTTTCAAGTTCTTCAAATGAGATTGACTTTTTGAAGTGGTGATACATTTCTTTTAACCTAAAAATAAGGTTAATGCAGTAAATAATTCTTGAATTAAAGTAAGATTTCTTTTTTGGCCTAACAAAATATTTCTGATTAATCAGATCTTTTTCATTCAGGCATCAAACTGAAGAATCTCTTATTTACCTAATTCTATTTTGAGTAGTGAAATTGAATCTCTGATAAATCTTCATCAGGAGTAAACTCAATGATTCATTTATTCTGAATAAATTACCTGTCAAAGTAATCCTATTTCCTGTTAGTGAATTATCTAAAATCTAACAGTAATTTTTTTTTTAATAACTATTTTGGAACTGTAATGAATTGTCAGTATATGCATACATTAGCATATGCTTTGTCAGTGGAGTAATTTCCCATGTTCAGTACATCCTCCCTCTTCTGACCACTGTAATGTTGCTGCTGTTCCTGGACTTTTCCACGCAAAAACACCTTCTCTTTCTCCAGGTGACCATCTACTGTGCTATAATAATAGCAATACTTATTTTGAGTTTTGCTGTTATTAAATATTCCTCTGAAAAACTTCTCCTACTAGCAGCTTAGTTGTTCAATTACTGTAAATATTCTGTTGATTGCATAGTTATCAGATGTTTTGATATGGAAAGCACCATGAAAAGGAAGAAAAATTACTTGCAAAAAATTAATGCCTTAGCTCATTAATGAGTATAGAAGGGTAGCAGAGTATATAGCAGTTCAAGATAAAACTTCCGGAAAAGAAACTGTGGTAGAGAAAGGATGCATTAGGGTGAACATGAACAATGGACATTATCTGCTGAGAAAACATAAAACCTGCAGCTAAAAGGCTCTTTCTCAGGACCTTTCAGTGTCAGAAACTTCACAGCTTCAGGCACTGATCTTCTCATGGATGTTGGAACAGACTTAAGTGGAGCAGTCTCATGCAGAATTTAAAGTGAAGAAACTATTTACGCATGTTTTTCTGATTTAGAGTATGTGCAGTAATGGAAAAAAAAAGATGTTATTTCATTATATGAGGAATTAACAGCATCATTTTATGATGAGGACTTAAAGCCTACACACTTATATTTTAGTTAACTTGGGTGACATTCAGCATTTACAATTATGGAGACTGTATTTGCGTTTCGATTCATCATTGTAATGGATAGTGCTTTTCTCTCATATGTAGTTAAATTAAAAACTATTGTATTCATTGTTTTGGTCAGTAGTTCTGTCTTCAGGGGATTAATGAAATTTGGTACTGCTGAAGATGGTTATTTAAATTACTGAATGGCTTAGTAGGCAAGTCAATATTAAAAAGTTTTCAAGCCATTCCCATTACAGTATGTTAAACACAGTGGAGAAATTCTATGAAACTACATTTATTGGCATACTGCTGTTTGAATATGTGACTAGAGATATCATGATCGTGTTTTGCTTTGGCATAGCTACAGATGTGCATAGGCTGAATAAAGAGTGATGCCATTTGTCATTCTTATGATACAGCTATTGAACCATTAACAGTTTTCTGTATTGTATTTAATTCCATTGGCTAGATTAAAAAATGCCGCCTTTAATCAAGTCCTAGTACAGAAGGCATGATTTTTTCCCCCAGATTTCCCTTCTAAGAAAAGGCATGTGCAGTTATTGCAATCGCTTTTGCATTTTATCAACAGTGGAGAAAGCAGACTGTTAGAGATTTTACTTCAGATGGTTGAAAAGGGTTAAAAGTTGGAATAAAAATATTCACCATTTCTCTGTGCCACACAAGCATGCTTGCAAATGCGCCCTTTGCTGTTCCCTCTCTCGCAGACATAACACAGTCTATACCTTTCTAGAGAGAAGCTAGACAAATGATCCGCTCTGTTGTTCCCTCTGTTTTTCCCTTTGTTGATCATTTTGTCATTTTCCCATAAAATCCATGGATTTTATATGCTTCATTGAACACTAATTAGAATTACTCGTTTTTAATGGGATGAAGAAAGACATTGCTAATGCTTGAATTATTCATGGTTATTTATCAAGTTCACCCATAGGAACTACAAATACAAATAATGCAGTATGGTTTCTTAAAAATGAACATTTGGTATTATGCAATTTTAAGTAGCAGTATATATAATAATTTATAGGAGCATATCACCTCAATTTATTCAAGTTCATTCCTCTCTCAAGTATTTTTCTAACAGGCTTTCCCTCCTTTTCATCCATTCATTTCTAACATCTGTCAAGTGTATACTGCTTTACTTTTCTATAAAAGTCAATTTGTTGTTGTCATTTGGTCATATTGCTGAAGCTCAAACACACAGGAAGAGAATGAGACGTTTTTATGTGCTTTGTTAGTCATCTATTCTTGGGAAATAAATATCTGCTGAATGTTTTCTGGAAGCTATTTCAAGCATTTCTTATAAGAAAATACAATAAAAGCAGTACTCGCTACAAAACCTTGTTAAGCTTTTCTATAAGACAACAATAATTTTTACATCCCTTTTCTTCAAAAGGCTAATAATTGCCTTAGTTTTGTTGTTAAAATAGCGTATTATATAAAGTTTGCTGCTTCCAGAATTTTATTTTAAAAATAATTTATATTTGTTGACATTTGCCTACATATCTGATCTTTGGGGTTTTAAATACCATAATTCCAAAGAAAATAGATGTAAAAATTAATGTAGTAAAAAGAAACTCTACCATATATCATAAAGAAGTACTGGGATTTTGTTACTTATTTTAAAATTACAGTGTTTTGCAGTGAAAAGTCTCATCCTCTGTACTAACAGGGTAGCTGAAGAAACCCAATGGTAATTCCCTAGTAGAAAGAATTGTTGTGTTTCCCTTGTTGGGGCCCTGTGGTCCCGTACCACAGCCTCCTGCCAACTCTCTCAAACTTAACTCTGGGAATGACTCCAGACTTGGACTGGAGAACCAGAAAGCCGAAATGCTCCCTGACTTGTATTGTATACGTAAATGAGTCTCCCTCTCCTTCTCTAACAAAAGGTTGCAGTATTCCATGTGTTTACAGGTAAAAACTGTAAGAAGGGTTAACAGAGACCATTATTTGTTAGGATAGTGAGTATATGCATAAAACTGGCCCTATGCTAGCATTTAATATTTGAGTCATCAGAGTATCAGCGTTACCCCTAGGCTGCTTATGTTTAGTTTTTGTGTGTGGGTTTAGACATTGAAATTAAGAGTCAGGTGCTTAAGCTAACTGAAGCATGACTCCAAACAAAAAAAAATGTCGTCATCCACACAAACAGAAGTGTTTGGAAGACAAGCATAGGCAGGAGTACAAAGACATGTGGTTCACTAGCTAGATACGGAACCAATCCAGAACTGTGAATTCATGTCTCTTGATATTCCTTCCAGGAGGGCTGAGGCTAGATCAGCTTGCACTAGTTGTGGGTTTATGTTCAGAACAATCCCTAGTGTTTCAGTATTGCCATATGTCCCTGCCTGCTTCGGGCTTGTCCTTTCAGCGCAACCTGTTCTATCTGAATGTGTTGTATCTCCTATAACATCAACAATAATTCCTGATGTAAAAAGCCTTATTATTCTATTTAATTTATTCATAGTATGTTTTCAAAAAAGAAATAAAAATCTGTGAAGATTGAGAAAAGAGGCAATACTACCAGGGGATCGGGTTGGTCTGTACTTGTCACTAGCTAGTGTTTGGTAAGCCTCAGTAGCTTACAGCATGTGTCTGAATTCCCACTCTTGTGAGCTACTCCTTTTAGAGATAAAACCTTGACAGAGATCATCGGCGTGTTGTGATTTTTCTCACTGGGGCTTGCAGAAAGCTTTTAAAGTTTGAATTCATTTGGGTGTTGGCTATCTTGGCCATGTGCAGTGTATCTGCTAGCATCAGCTTTGCCTACTCACTCCTACCTGAATGAATTATAAACAATATAATATATATTCAGCCTTCATTAGAAAGGGTAAAGGAGTCTTCCTGTGAAGAACACACAGGTTGAGGCCAAACTTTTTGGACTTTTTTTTTNTTTGCTTTTCTGCCAGGGCTATTTTTGAGAAGGAAAGGAGTTGCCAGGTGATGAACTCTGAGCTTGGGGTGACTCTGCATGAACCAGATCTCCTGTCTCCTCACGCTGTTTGGTAGCCCTCAGCTATGGCATGTATGGTGGTGCCTGCACACTGGATAATATTCTTGCTTACCAGTTTATGGCTTTAAGTAAAACTACAGCTTACTTATTATTTTAGCTTCATATCAACCCTTTCTTGGCTAATGACGTGTGAGTATATAGTGGGTTCGGTAAGAGAAAGCTCAGCTAAAGACTTCTGTTGGCTTGTTCACATTCCTTAGCTGGGAAATTTCAAAGAATGAAATACTTTGTATTTCTATACTATACAAAGTACTATACAAAAGGTGGTAAAGCTAGGCTGCTGTCACCTAACTGTAAGCACCTGTAGTTTGACTTTCAGCAGCAGTGATTTTTCGTAAGTTGGAAATTATATTGAAAATGTTTGAGCTAACACACGTATAACGGAAGTCTGGTCATCTTTTCATTGGATTACTATGGAAATAGCATTCTGATATTTTTCCATTTTTAAGTACACAAAGTATTCATTTTTGTGTTGCATTCTTGACCTTACAAAACAATCTAATAGTCACTTATATTAGTAAAATAAGATGAGTTAATTAAAACAAAATAAAGCAACTGCTACTCTCGCTTGGGAACAGCGTGGCTGTACTTTAGCGTAACATGAAAGACAGTATATAAAAAAGAGCAGTACCTCCTTTCTTCTTTTTGTATTTTTAAATTGCCCACACTGAGACAATAAGAAAGGGTTGCAGATTTTAATTTTTAAATTGTCAACAACCTTATGTAGCATGAATAAGCGATACAGCTGTAATGACTGGATGCTAGCAAGAGCAGTCATATGCATATATTTTTCTACTGGCGTCCCTTGGCTCAGCTTCTCAAGCGTCCTATTGGAGCAGGACACAGAGACCTGGGAGGTGGGATGCTCACCTGGAGGGCTGTGAGTCTCCCCTCTCAACTTCTACATACATGATTTTTTTTTTTTTTTGGTTAATGTGCCTTTCAGCCAGGCAGGCAGCTGTGCATGCTTAACTTCAAGTGTGTGAATAGAGCAAAATGGGACTGTTCCCATGAATGACAATGTGTGTTTGTGTTCCTGGAGCAGGGGTGGGGATGTCTCCGTCCCATGGTGGATTTTGTGTTCTCTTGCTTCAGCACTAACCACACAGCAGGAGGATCAGGGCGTTTAGAAGGACTTCCTGTGACAGTGAAGGGGTTTTGATCTGACAGGTCCCTTCCAACCTAGGCAATTCTATGATTCTAAGGTCTCATTTCCATCTGTCAAACTTATCAGTGAAGTGCACATCCAAATGGTCTCTTAGGAGCAATGGAGTTGCTGCATTACTGAAAGCTTCAACAAAATACAATAATTTCAGTTAGATGTCCAGGTCAAACATAAGCACAAATCTCAAGATCTGAAAAATTATTTCCCTCTTCATCTTTGTGAAGTCTGTAATCTGTCTTCGGATGCAAACACAATCTCTTTTTTTTATTTATTGAGCATGATATTAAAAATTATGTTTATGGTAGTATAAGTGTCTCAAATATTTTTAAAGGAACTGTCAAACATACCCCACAGACTAAAAGGAGAATCACATCTGGATATTTTACAGTTCTTTTTGAGTTCAGCACTAAAATAAATTTAAATGCAATTTGTGCAGTAAGTCATATGGAATAAAACAATAGTGTGAAAAATACCCTGCAGTATTAATTCATCTGAGAAGGAAAACTACTGAGTCAGGGTACTTCTGTGTGCCAAATGTATGTTTCATTGCCGTGAGCATAGGATGCCTCACTACAGATTCTGCATTTGTGTTTACATTGAGCTATAAAGTACAAACGGAACGACTGCAGGAAGCAAGCTAATAATGTTATTTCCTGATGGCCTTATAATGGCATGGAACATAGATTCCCTAAAAATACTTAACTAAAGAATTACAGGATGAGGTGCTGTATTGTTGTGGTTTATCAAGTATACTGTTTAAGCAGTTGCCCTGCTTCTGAAGTAGGTGGAAAATCAAGAAAGGCAAACATGGAGTAATTCTTCATAGTGCATATTTTGTAGCTAACTATCTGAAGACTGGTTTGGGTTTTTTTCTTTGAAAAACAACAGTCAGAAGGCAATTTAAATACTGTAATTTATCTTTGATGGATGATGTATTTAAAGCAGCTGAAAGCAAATAATTTGAGCATGTAGCAATTAACATTCTGATCCCACTAAGGGATTTGCATATGCTGACCCTCACCATCCAAATGTGGCTCTTAGCAGGTATGAGGTCTAATTCTAGTTTCAGCTGCAAGGGAAAAATGTTACACTTTCCTGTGTTGATTTGATATGAAATGCCAAGAGATTCTACAAAACTGTTTCTAGCACATCCAGATTTCAGTGGCCAAACTTTTTGCTACAAAAGAAATCTGCAAGCTTCCCTTTGGGAAGGCACAAAAGGAGTCATGGCCCGGTGACAAGTCAAGCCTTATCCTTAGACTAAAGAGTATGAGCCGAATACTATATGATTTATATAAATCCTTATGATTGCTGATGATGTGGAGTCCCACCCCAGGCACAGTGGGTTTTCCTCATTCTGTTTTTATTAATGCTTGTTGGAGAAGAATCAGTGGCACCAGAGGGACTCTGCTGCGCTTAACTGATTTCCTGGATGGCAGTACAGCTGTAGTACAAGTAGATTTTGCCAAGTGTGTGGTGTGAAACGGCCACTCGGCTGCCCTGGAATTTGGATCAAAATGTCAAGAAATACAAAAGGCGGATTTGTGTTCTTTTTTTTTTCCGTGGGATCCTGCAGCCGTTTAGTCATATTTTATGTGTGTATGTGTTAGAATGCCTTCTTCACAGATGTGTCCTAGCAAGAGATAAGCTGTGGAGAAAGTGCACTAATGACACTGACATAGAAAGCTATTTTTTTCCAAAAAGAAAGTCCAGGACTGGATATAGAAAATCAGCGTGAAGTTGTTGGCTTGGATTTTAGGCAGTAGCTCAACCTCAGTTATGAACCAGTAAATAAACAGTAGTTTGAGAGTGCACACTTGTAAAGAAAAGTTATAAAATTATAAAAATTAAATAGCCAATTTGGTGAAAAACAATTCCACCTGTGTATAGTCCATACACTTTTGCCCAATTTTTTTTTTTTTAAAGGATTGGTTCAGATAATAATGAGCTTTATAGGCTAGTCCCTTGATATTTTAGACATGTTAATTCCTAAATGCCCATGTTTACTTTCTGCTGTCATTAATGGATTTCAGACTTTTTCCAATTATATATGGGGAAAAAAGACTCTTCATATTATAAAATACTCCTATGTCTTTATTGCCAATTAAGGGAACATGCTGAACTCTATTTCTTTTTCTTGTTAGAGGGCATTACCTGGCAAATAACTGAATTGTTTTGATGTAGGAAGCTACCAACAGAATGAATATTGAAGTTACAAAGGGTTATTTTCTCAGAAGTGGGATCATCTTTCTAATACTGACTTTCTAATAAAACTTTGAAGTTACAAGCTTCCTTTTGTTTGTAGTATCTCAATAACAACATAGGCCAGAAGTTGTCTTCCCCCAAACTCTGCACTTGTGATACTGAGTATACATGGAATTACACTGTTTTGTAGCATTTAGCTTAATTCTGAAATTAAGCTAATCTATTTCACCCGTTCAAGTTAATCTTGCTTGAGAAAGATACACCATCTGTGAGTAAAGTGAAATTAGGAAAATTTTAAGCAGAACAAATATTTAAAACTAAGTGGTTCTTTCTGGATATCTAAAGATTAAGTAGTAAATAATTCCAGGTTAGGTACTTTTTTCATTTCATTCACCCTTTTATTTCTCTGGCTAGACTTTAAGTGAACAACTCAGCCTTTCTGAAAGGGCACAGATAGCTATCTGGAGCCATTTTAAAGCTATTATTGAAGAAAAATATGTTTACTTTGACATCCGTAAGCCAAAGTATGCTTAATAATTGCATTTAAAAGTAACTTACTGACATGCCATCATGTGATTGCAGTCTTTTCTTGGCTCCTGGGTTAACTCATCAGGGTTGGGTAATAAAGAATAAAAAAGATTTTTTAAAAAAAAAAACATTTTCTCTCTATTGTGTATTGAAATACAAAATAGATTCAATGGTTGGGAATCAGTGCATGGATTGTGAGTAAGGTCTGACTGTGAAGAATATATTCACAAAATAAAGTGCAAGTAGAAATGAGTTCTTACAATAGTCCAGTAGTTGCTTTTGCCTTTGGGTTGGTTTCTCCCCATCCCCAGTAATTTGAAGTGACTTAAAATTTAAGTTTTTATAGATAATAGGGTTGTGCTTGTGTTACTGTGGTATTCGGCAATCTACGTACTAGAATTGGTAACTGTTAGTCACCAATTGAGTGTTGTCCAGCTGCCCTTCAAGCAGCTGTGCTGTACAGCACCCGTGTGAGCTGTGGTGAGACTTCGCGTTTGTTCTGCAGCCCTGTGAAGTCCCCAGGCATGTTCAGCATCTCTAAAAAGTGTATCTATCTGCTGTATCAGAAAACACATTACAGTAGCATTAACTTTTGAATTATAACATAAATGCGTAGCTTATTACAAAATAAATATAAATGAAAATATATACTGCATTTAGAAACATAGTGCAATGAGTAATTTTACTCTAATAAGGCTTTCTGAATATATGGAAGCACTATTATCATAGCAGTTAAAGTAACTTGAAACGGCTGATTATTGCTTTTGGTATTTCTTAATGTGGTACCAGAGCTTTTCATTTAGATTCATAATATGTTTATGCAAGCTCTCAAAACAGTTTTGTTTGGAGTAATAAATCTATTTTGTGATAATATATTCACTTGAAATAGATGTAGAGAAATCTGGAAAAAATACACATTAAAACTTAGTTGAAGCTGATATTATTTTTTTTTTTTTTAAGTAGTTCAGTCTGAGCAGAAAATGAAGGAATATTGGGCCAATGACCTCATAAGAAGAAAGGAAGGAAGAAAAAAAATCAGAATGCAAAATATTCTCTGGGTAGTGTGACCGTTTACTTCCCCTCTGTCACCCTACTAGCCTTACCAAGTACTTTCAAAATGACACATAATTGCTGTTTTAACTCCCTCTCCGGTAAAACTTGACATTAATGTATTTGAAGATATTGCGCATTATGTGCTAACCATTCTGCACCAGTACTGAAAATTAAAAACAAATAATATTGGATTGACAGAATTTAACATTGGTTTCTACAGCTTGAAAAAGCATAGATGTGTAAATATTTTTTTGTGGAAAAAATAACTTTCCATGTTCTCATTATCGCTTGCATTTTCTTGTAGATCAAGTGATTTTAGTAAGCATTGGGGAAGATATGAGATTAATTAAAACAACGGGAAGAGCCACAAGGGAAGTTAGTATCTGTTTACTCTTGTCATTACCGTGAGAACTTCTATGGCTTCAATGGTAATTCTTTCAGAAGAGAGAGTTTTATCAGAAAAGAGTAGTCACTTGTTGCTGAAAACAAGTCCGTAAGTCTTGACTGGCTTATCCTTTACTAGAAATGAAATACCATTTTACATTTCAGTGGTGCCCAGCGACAGGACAAGAGGTAATGGGTACAAACTTGAACATAGGAAGTTCCACCTAAACATGAGGAGGAACTTCTTTACCTTGAGGCTGCCCAGAGAGGTGGTGGAGTCTGCGTCTCTGGAGACGTTCAAAACCCGCCTGGACGCGTTCCTGTGCAACCTGCTCTAAGGTGACCCTGCTCTGGCAGGGGGGCTGGACTAGATGATCTCCAGAGGTCCCTTCCAACCCTATGATTCTATGATTTCAAAGACTAAAATGAGAAGTGAGACCATGTTGCCATGATATTAACCTTTTTGCAGGACTCTGTGCAAAACAACAGATTCAGGCTCTTTTAGCATTACCTTATACTTCGTCTTGATCCAAACTGAACATAGTTTAAGCTGTGCCCTTTCAGTTGAAGTGAAAGGGGAAGATAAGAGGCAAAATGCCACTTTTTCATTCCCATCAGTCCAGATCTGCATGGCTGTGCTTTTTGCTCCACAGCTGGCTTGTCTTGCAAGGTTAAATCCTCTGCCCCATGGAAGCAGCTGGTGAGATTACAAAGCAGGGCATCTGACCATTTTCCTCAAAAAAAAGATTTCTGTCTTTAACTTCATGCTGCAGTCATGTAACTGCCTCACTACATTTACCAAGAGTTATGTAAATTTGAGTCCTGCTAAAGTAGCTTAAGATGTTTATCTAAAGCTTATACAGTCAAGCTTAAAAGCTGCACACGGAGAGGGGGATCTTGCCATCATAAAGACAGACTTTGGGATCACCTGTTATTCTCCAAAGAAAAATCCCTGAGAGAACTATTTTTTTTCATGTGATTGGTGGCAACCCCATTTATCATCATAACAGGAAATGTATCTGTAATTTTACAGTGCAGTCTTTCACTTAAGATGTTTTTGGGACAAGTTTAAAAAGGGGACCTCCTCAAGCTTGGGCAAATATTGGATTATTTCACCTTATCACAGGGTTTTTTTTTTCTTCTTGATCACCAACCATTGCTCAGAAAATAACGCAAGTCCTTATAGGTAAAACAGAATAGTGTAAAATCAAACCTCTGAAGGAAAGCGTGAAATGGATCACCTGGTTTTACATTCGCAACTGAAGTCAGTGGTACGAATGCAAATCTGTAAAACCAGACAGATTTGTTGCAATCCTATTTCCAACACATATTTTGCAAAGGCTTCAGGATGATTCACATTATAAAATTTTGCATGCTGGTTTCACCTTGAGATCCTGACGTCAAAAGTATTAAATGCTGCTTTGTGCTTCAGGCAAACATTAACAGCTTTATTCAGATTTAGCTTAAATTCTCCTTATCGTTTTTATCAAGTAGTCTCAGATTTTAATTTAGCTTTGAATTTTGTGTAAATTTAAGTGACTAGAAGTATAAATTATAATTTTCTCAATGAGAAAATTTAAGTGCTTAGCTTTATTGCTTTTCCTGAACACTGAAATTCTGGTCCACTGATATTAATGGTTTTAGCATTTGATCCACTGGCATTAATGTTTTTAGCTTTACCAGGGTTTTAAAATTTTTTTTGTCAGTTATAATTTGTCCTTGATTGTTTGCATCCGTGGGAGTAATTTTGAGATGTTTGACATTTATAAATATATATTTCATAGGTTTGAGGTCACCTGCTTAAGACCAACTATGGTTCATAATAGGTAGTGTAATTAGACATTGTTATCTTTTTGTAAAGTTGGAATAAGCTTTTGATTTTAATTAAATTATGATTTATAGGATTCCTCTTAATACCCAGTTTATGTAATGACAGCATGGGTCAAGGACCATTCTCTACCCTGATCACTAAATGACTAAGTTGAAAGAGAGAGAGGAGAATTCTTGTCCTTCTGATTTATCTGGAGAGCTGCACCAAATCTTACAGAAAGTAGGGCTGGAAAAACTTTGAAGTATGAATGGTAACATATTTAAAATAAAATAATTTAAATACAATTGTAGATGAGGCTTAACACCTTCAAACTATGTTACTAGGTCGTGTCCAGCCCCAGGCCAAAAAGTGAGACTATGTTTGTATGACCTTTCTTGAAAGTCTGTCGACATGAGAAATAATTTTGGTACTTTCCCACTCCCTTATAAATAATTTGATATACTTGGATGTCATTAAGCATACGTTAACCTGTGATCTTCTAACAGGATGAAAAGGAAGAAAAAAGATGAAAGATCATCTTTCATATTTTTTGGTGTGGATCTGTCGAGATAACACTTAGCCCACACAGGGTGTGTGTTTAAGCAGTAGTAAAGTAATTTTGTAAAGTGGACTTAAGCCTTGGTGGAAGAAATGTTTCTGGTTGTCAGTGAAGTTTAAATCATTCACCTGATAAGCCAGTGGTTTTCAAGTTTTCTTGGTAAAACGTAGAAAATTTCAAGCCAGAGTACTTTCTATTCTCATGAAAGTTTGCCTTCTTGCTGTGACTTATTCCAAGACAAACATTCCATTGTACGCAGTATTCAAGAATGCAGAATGATAATATATAGAAGAATTAATGGATTCCTTTATTACACCGTAAATGGAGTGTATTATCTTTGCACTAACTAAATATTGGATGGGATTTGAACCTTTAACAGATTTTAGAAACACATTCACCTACAGATTTAACCTTTTAGCTCTTTCAGTACCTTTGTTGCCACTGTTATTCTTAGGAAACTGGGCATTGCTGTGAGGGCTGTATTCTGAGAGAGAGACACAAAGCAAATATCTAAACTTCAAGTAATTATTTATGCTCAACTACTACTGTTTGGACTTGTCTGGATGGCTGTTATCTCCTGTGTGCTGATCTATTCTGGCTCGTTGAGGCCAGCATTAACTATCTGATGACTGACTGCAAGTCATCTGGTTAATTCTAACAGTTTCAGGCTGGAAATTATTTTAGTTTTACTATTCTGGTGCCAAACAAAGAGGTACTAGAAAACACTTTGCTTCCTACTCTAATTCATTTTGAGTTTAAGGCAAATAGAACAAAATCACAAATAGTTCATCTGCTGCATCACCTCTTAAGTTCCACATGTCTTCCTCTTTCAGGTTCTTTAAACACCGGTATTCTCAGTTTTAGGTGTGCGGTATTTTATCCTAGTCCCTGCAAAACCCAATAAATGGAATAGTTGCACGTTTATTCAAACATAACAGATCTCATAAACACAGTGTTACTTTGGCCATTCGCCTATTGTCTTCCATTTTCCTCAGTTTTTTTTAGTTTATTTTTATTTTATTTATTTGTGGTTTAAACCAGAAACTCCTCAAGACTGAATTCAAGTCCTATGACAGACTATAAAATATCTAGGCTATTCTGTTATGCTGAATCTGTAATGTTATAAATTCCATTTAATTATAATAACTAATCAAACCTCTCATAGCATTCCCTTTGCGTGAAGAACAAGTCGGGTAGTGTCTTTCAGGAGGTGATCCTGGAATAATCTGCTTATTTAGAAGGAAGTTGGTTGTTTACAGTCTTTCTCATAAGAGCTATAAATACAAGAAGAATATAGGACGTAAGGAAAAAAAAATATGTTTCAAGTGGTGTACTTTTATTGTTTCTTTGTAATGCTGCCTTTCTAAAAAATAACTGTTTTATATTTAGAAAAACTCAGTGTCTGAGGAATGTCATTACATGTGATATATGAACTTTAATACAAGAAAATTGTGGGTTCTGATATAATACAGTCATTAGGTGATATTCGGATAGCATTACTTAAGTGTTCAAAGGCTTCAAAGTCAATGCCAATCATTTGATGCTGGAGTGAACAAAGTTGATAAACTGCTGTGTTATTTGCCTGTGGAAAGCAATACAAATTGCTGGCACTATTGATTTTAATGCTGAAAAGCAGAAAGACAATCTCTCAGGGGAGCTCGCCCTTTTAAATATCAACCTGAGCATTAAAATTACACCTTTATTTAATATGAGTATTTGAAGGGAAATGGAGAGTGGCATTTATTCTCTGTTTGAATCAGGGTACCGTGTCATAGGTTGTATCATATTCAACAACAGTGTTCCTAGTCTATGAAAGGCTCCACAGGTACAGCAAATTTCAAATCAATACACGAGCCTAAACCCAACTGCTCTGAGTTTATCTAGACGTGTCTCAATTTATGCAAGTGGAATGATAACTGGTACTTCTGAGGCAGAGTAGATGTTAATAGCAAAATGTGCAATAAGATGTTTAGTGTCTAAGGAAAAGAGAGACAAAAAAAAAATATATGCTTAAGTCACTATAGAGGCAGGAAGGAGATCATTATGTTATAATTGTGTGTTATGATGTATAGTTGAGGTTCTCCTAGGAGAAAGGGAAAGAGGAATGTCCAGGAAGTATTTACTCCAGCGACTGAGAAAAAGGGTCACCAAATTATGTATGTATTGGTTTACACCCAGGCAGCGCTCGTGGTCTAGCGACTTGAGGCATGTTGGTTCTCACAGAAGATGCTTTTGATGGTGAGCTTAGTCAGGATGGTGAACTGATTTCTTTGAAGATGGATAATCTTCTGGTACTAGGTTTAAGTGTTTAATGACTGTTGGTAGAGGTGCTAGGGTAGGATAATACGTGGCATCCAGGGTGTACAGTCACTAACTGTGTATTGCAGTAAATTCCTGTGTGTTATTCAGGTGGTTCTTACAAAAATCCTACTTTTTTCCCTATAGATATGCTTTAGACAGGTGAAGGTAGCACTTTTCAGGACCAGAAGTACTCAATATTAATTGTGTATTTATTTACATAAAGCTACATAATTTGCGTTTTTTGAATTATGATGTAGGATGGCAAAAATATAAATGGCGTCTGAAGTTTAATATATTTTTCACCACCACCAAATGTTAGTTTGTAAAGCCAGGGGTTAAATATGTATACTTTTAGTCCCATTTTGTGGCAGCTTATCGGTCCTGATTTCTTGGACAGTGAATGCAGCAAAGTGCTGCTTAATTGGTAAAGGATGTTATGTTCTAGACTGGTCATGATAATGGGATTTATACTTCTCTTCATTCACAGAGCAATTCCTGTGAAGGATTAAGCATCTCCAGCAAGTTGTTAAGCCTGCAGAGTTTTGGATATTCCTTACCCCTTAGAATTATTCCAATTAGTCCGTCTGTAGCGTAGCAAGATAAATGAATAGCTGTATCCTGTGTTCCCTGCTCCTGCTGTACTGTAGGATGCAGTTCTGCAGCTTCATATGTAGACACAGCATGTGTGTGTAATGCACCCCTAAAATTTGTTGCCTTTGTTCCATGGTTTTCCCAACCACATTATGAAGATTTCTTATCTTACATACGAGAATTCTAGGAGAAAGTTATTCCCAGACAGGCTATAACCTCGTAATTTGATTGCATCTGTTGAATAAAGCAAACCACACATGGGGGAGTGGATAAGGTGCTGTGGGAACCAGTGGCCGAGTCAGCTCTGAGCAGTTTCCCACGTCCAGAAGTAAAACAGCTCACCAACTTGTTCAATTGTATAATAAAGTGTTAAGTCGTGGTAATAGGCACCTTAATAATATGCACGGTGCCAGACATCGCCTGGGGAATACCACGAGCATTTAAGAAGGGCTAAATGGCATAGTCAGAGCCCAGGCATGAGCTGTTCCACTTTGAGGCAGCTACCTTCATGCACGTGGGGGACTGTGTCTGACTAACAAAGGAGTGAGAGTTCAGCCCTCTGCAATTATAAAGCGATGATAATTTTGTATTATCTAACTTTCAGAATGTTGTAGCCTTTTGGATGAAGCTTTTCGTTACATTTTAACAAATTTACTATAGGTGGTGGTAGTGTTAAGGGATTAAAAATGTTTCACTACAAAGTGAAACCAAAAAATTTGGGGATGAGATGCTACATTATAATAAACAATGAAAAACAAACAAAAAAACTTCCTATCTGTGTTTTAAATTAAAGTGCTGTATCTTATTAAATAAAGGAAAGATAATACTGCAATATTTTTATAATAATTAGAAGCCTGTTGAATTTTCACATTAGTTGGAGGGAGCTAGAAACAGGTTTCTCAGACCTAGCACAAAAAAAGTAGAAGTTTTCTTTTGCTGAAGTCAGTCCTGAGACACAATCAAGACAGAGGAAAGCCAGGAAATTAAGCTGACTGACTACTTGATGCCAAGAGAGGTGTGTGAGCTACTTTCTGGTCCCCACAACACACAGTGCTCTAGGAGATGGAAACCGAGTCCTGTGCTTCTATCTCCTGACACGAGGAGGTTTCAGGGTGGCGCTGCTGCCCTCGCTGCTTCCTCTGGGGAGATCAGAAGTGCTGCCATTTCTTTTACTTCATAGTTTTCAAACACTGAGGGCACCAAGAGCCTAAGTAAGCACTGACCACATGAACTCAGTCTCGCTTTTTTAAATGTTTTCTCCACACGTAGGACAATGTGTCTGGAATCACCTGGTATTTTTAAGACTAGAAAAAAAACCCACCTCTGAATACAGTGGTTTTCTTCCTCGTAGCAATGTAGTTGAGAGATTTTTGCCTTTTGTTATTTGTTCTGTGATTAATTAGTCCCTAGCTATTGTTTCATGATTTTTGCTCCTGATGCTCTCCATGGAAGCAAGTCTCCATAAATCCATTCATATATTTGTTTAAAGTAACAACATGGGTTTGGAAGTACCAAACCTTAGTGTACTGACAGTATCTTTCCATGAAAAAAGGACATTGCCAGCACTCAAATCAAATTCTGAATAGAAATATTCTCTAATATACATTATGTATTCCAATTTTTCAAAATGAATATTCAAGCCATGAAACAGTAGCCCAATCTATGCAGACAAGTTTCACATGCAAGATCACATTTGTTGGAGTTTAAGTACCAAATCTAGCAAATACTTCAGAGTCCAACTGTGATTGCTGGTTGATGTACAGGTGCTCTAAAGCCTTGCAGAAATACTAACAACATGGCTTTTCGCCTGGAAGTTGAGAACTTTTTATGTAAGGGTTTGATTTCAAAACAATATAATGCCTTCATCATAAATGCAGAAAGTAACGTGATAAAGTAATGATTATATTTGCAAACCAATAATTTTCAGTGACAGCATTTCTTTGATCTGTTAAAAAATCCATTATTTTCAGGATGGGTATAATAAATTTCTTATAAAATATTGAAAATAGTATTTAATTATGGAAATAAATTACTATAAAAATTATCTGATTACCTTGAAGTAGTTACTGTAATGAGTTTTGTAGCTTGAAATATAAATAATCCTTCCATATCAGGGTGAAAAAAGCCCACAAAGATAACCTTTTTGATTACATAGTCTTAAAAGAGAACTATGGAAATATAATATATTCTGGTGCACAAAAGTCCAGACTGTGGAAGCATTCTATATAGATATTTCAAATTTCTTCGTGGCTTAACTACGTTCTGTGGGGGATTTAATGACCTTTTGTTATGTGGATCTGTGTAGTTTTATCACACTCATTTTTTTTATTCCTGCTTTTCTGCAAATAATTGTAGGCTCCCTAATAAGAATCAACTGAAAATATCTAAGTTGCACCCGGCATATCAAATTTCCAGAATAACATTTTCTTTCCCTGCTTGCACAGATGAAGCACCATTGCCAGCACATGCTCAGGCATAAGCAGGCATGTGCATTAACTACAAGCACATTGCACCTCTCTTAGAGGTAGATCACAGCAGTTAGTTCCTGGCTGCAGACAACAAATGTTTGTGCTATAAACTGCAGGTAATTGAACTTATAATTGATCTTTCTCTATGTCATCATACTGCAACTCTTTCTACTGTGCTGGCTTTTGAGAGTAGATGCCTGTCTTGAACAACATGGTGGAGCAGCATAGACGCTGCTACACTGCATGCTACATTGGCCAAATTTCAACAAACCCACTGCTGAAAAGTCTGACACAATTGTATTCTCTCAGACACACAATGGAGTGTGTTTTATAAGTATACCTGTTCAACAGAGGTCTTAATTTTCCCCTATCACTTTTAAAAACAAACTAGGGTAACCAGAGGATAGAGGAGGGGAGCTGGTCATAGTCATACTTACGCTGTTCCCGCACGTGTTATCGAAGTATGGCTTCTTCATTATGGGTCAGCAAAAAAGTTAACCCATATCTTGTATAGCTCCCTTAAATGTAGAAGCAAGCCTCTTTATTCTTTCTTCTCTCCAGTGCCACAGAGCAATTTGGTATTTTGAATAGTCTTGAGGGTAAGAAAATATACAGTTCTGAGTGTCTATCATATAAGTGAAGCACAGAAACAGGCAGAAACAATTATTCCTGAAGCTTACTCCTTTGAGGCTTCTCTTCATACAACTTGTAAAATCTGACAATGATTTCATGTTTCAGTATTTCCATCTGTTATTACTAACAATGGAAGATGCTTAAAAAAATATGGTTAAAGACTTAATGCTTAAAGGCACTTAAAAGAAACATTGCTCAAGTATAGTTAACTTTTAGTTTTGGTTCCAGAAGTTCACCTCTTTTTTGCTAATAGGATTTGGCCTCTATAAGCATTTGACAGCTAATGAGAAGCTCCTTGTACATAAATAAAATTATGTTTGTACAGTTCGTTTTGGCAATGTTTTAAATAGGAGAGGGAGCAATATATATCAGTGAGTTCTGGTGAAAAGCGCAACACCAACAAAAAGATAAATGCGTTGTTTAAAATAGAAACCGCCACTACAGAGCATTTAGGGCAGCTTCAGAGATGTGCCGAAAGGTTACCTACCAGTTGTCTTGGTGGGTCATTGCTCTTGCTGTGAACATATTCACAGCAGCTTGATGTGCTGAAATCTGATTTTATTTCACTGATGCACCAGTTGCAGGAATGATCTAGTAGTCCTGAAGTCCCCATGATCCACCTGATCGCTTCTTTCATTCCTGCCAGCTCCTTTACAGTCTTATGAGACATAATCACTGCTGAGCAGAAGATTTTTCACGTTTTCTGTAGGTCGTGGTATAGTGAAGCAATGCCTTTACTCACTAATGTTTTGTATATGCTTATTTTCTGTGCCTTGGGGAGGAAAGTGAAAGCTTCTCCACCAAGCTGTTGACTGGCCCATGGTGGTTCTATCTGGATATTCTTCTCAAGTTCTAGGAGTAATTATTTCTGTGTTTCCTAGTGTTTTATATTAAAACAGAGGGAGCCTAGACAATACAGCATTTGAAAAAAGTAAAATGAGGCTTTATAGATATGTACATGAATCATTTCTGCTTTTGGTCTACTATGCATTTAGAAAAGAGTGTTCATTTTATGAGGAAAAAGTATACCCCAAGTATACTTGAAACTGAGATTACTGGGATGCACTCCCACATTAACTCCGACATTTGTTGGGTTGGATTATGCTGCTTGACCTTCTGCTAAAATGCAAAGATGTGTTATAGCAATGATGCACCAAAAGCAGCCCACAGAAGTTAATGATGCTTTAGATAGGTTGTCCATCCTTTTATTCAGCTAATCCTCTGTTCTGCTTTTTCTTCCACCTTTTTAATTATGAAGCCAGTGAAAACAGAGGAGTCTTTTTTATCATCAACTTTACGAGACAGATAAAAGACCAAGACACAAATATTTTGTTGGTCAAGGTTGCTTTCAGAGTTGTTAGCATTCCACAGAAAACCAGAGATTAAAGTACGTGGCACAGCCTTGTAGTGTGATGTCTCAAATCAGACTCATGGTCTCACCCATTTTTTGTACTGAATATTGCTTACTTGCATTGGCAGCATTCCATATAGTTAATACATGAGACAATTCACAGATCTTTTTTCCTCTACTACTTTAATTTTCTTTGCTAGGAATAATGTGTCTGCACATCCTTAGTACTTGGCACTATTCTGTTTCTCTTTCAGTCCTAGACAAGAAAAACAAGCTGAAATCACAATTAAATATTAATAGCCTAGAATACTGGGGATGCTAAAATGATTCATTAGTTTTATCTTGGAAAATTGAGATGTTTATTCATTAGTCAGAACTTTATGAATCAATTGCTTAATGGGAAATTAATCTAATTTTTTTTTTAAGTAATTGTTTGACGTTCTTTTCTCTTGATTAAAATCCATCTCTTCTAAGTACAAGAGAAAGTACAAGAGAAACTTGAATTCTTTCACAGGAGTAACTAGTTGCACTAAAAGCAACTACATCTTTTGTATGTGTATGCTTAGTTGTGTATAGAAAGAGGGCAGAGTATTTTCACACATGCACCCAACAATAGAACCTAATTATATTGAAGAATAGAACTGAATGAAGAGTTCACTCAAACTATGTCAAAGAGCTTTCATTTCTTTGTCTAAAATATGCACACAGAAAATCAGTCGCATCAAGAATCCTGTTTATGGTGTTGGTGTGAAAGCCTGATGTTATGTATTCCTCAGCTTAGCCCCCCAAATACAACTCAACCTGATTGTTAAAAGGGATCTGAGAACATAATTTCTCCAATTCTGGGCTGCTTTCTGCAGTGATTTTTCTAAACAAGAGCATATGCTGGCTTCGCATGACGTGACTTCGCTAAGGGCAAATCATTCCTGACAAATTTGGTGGCCTTCTATGACGGGGTTACAGCATTGGTGGATAAGGAAAAAACGACTGACATCATCTACCTGGACTTGTGCAAAGCATTTGACACTGTCCCACACCACATCCCTGCCTCTAAATTGGAGAGACATGGATTTGATGGATGGACCGCGCAGTGGATGAGGAATTGGCTGGATGGTTGCACTCAAAGACTTGCCGTCAATGGCTCGATGTCCAAGTGGTGCGCAGTGACGAGTGGCACTATTCAGGGTTTGGTACTGGTGGTGTTTAACATCTCTTTCGGCAGCATGGACCTCAGCAGGTTTGCCAACACCACCAAACTGTGTGGTGCGGTCAACACACTGGAGGGAAGGGATGCCATTCAGAGACATGGACAAGCTTGAAAAGGGGGCCCATGCAAACATCCTGAAGTTCCACCAGGCCAAGTGCGAGGTCCTGCACCTGGATCACAGCAATCCCAGGCACAAATACAGGCTGGGTGGAGAATGGCTTGAGAGCAGCCCTGAAGAGAAGGACTTGGGGGTGCTGGTTGATGAGAAGCTCAA
>VYZM01002858.1:185504-197792 GCA_013398915.1 Dromas ardeola
GGCTGAATATGAGCCAGCAGTGTGCCCAGGTGGCCAAGAAAGCCAATGACATCCTGGCTTGTATTAGAAATAGTGTGACCAGCACAAGCAGGGAGGTGATTGTCCCCCTGTACTCAGCACTGGGAGGCCACACCTTGAGTATTGTGTCCAGTTTTGGGCACCCCAATACAAGAGAGATATCGAGGTGCTGGAGCGAGTGCAGAGGAGGGCAACGAAGCTGGTGACGGACCTGGAGAATAAATCTTATGAAGAGCGATGGAGGGAGCTGGGACTGTTTAGTTCGAGGAAGAGGAGGCTGAGGGGAGACCTCATCACTCTTAACAACCACTTGAAAGGACATTGTAGAGAGGTTGGTGCTGGTCTCTTCTCGCAGGTAATTAGCGACAGAACAAGAGGAAATGGCTTCAACCCCCTGACCATGGCAGGGGGTTTGGAACTGGGTTATCTTTATGATCCCTTCCAACTCTAACCGTTCTATGATTCTGTGACATGAATGTCAACTTGTCTTCTGTTCTTTCCAGTAGTGGTAAGTCCTTATGATATTGCCTTCCCCTATGCTTTCCCGTAGCCCACATATTTTCACTTCCAATTCATATATGTTCCTGACTACGTTGTAACCCTCGACGGAATATTTTTTCCGTACTGATCCTGTTAGTTTTCAAAGGCAGTATGCAAAGTAATCCCTGCAGTGAGGACAGACGAGTAATATTGCTTGCCATGATGCGTCAGAGCACAGAGGGACTCGATGTTTTCAGTAGCTGAAGTTATGACTTAATTAACAACAACAGGTTGTATCAAAGTGACTTTGTATCTACTACCAATAAGCATAGCTATAGTTGAGATTTGATCAGATTTTAGGTATCTTAGCGAGGACTTTGACCTCACAGTGTTTCTTTGATTCTAGTGCTGTTCCTTGGTATTATGAAGTCAGGACCTTTCTTTTTTCTTTTTTTTTGTTCTGTTTTTTTCTTCCCCTCTTTGCTTCCATACACACATCCATCACTTTTTACAGGCACCTAAGGGCTGTGCAAAAATAGCCCTCCAGTCAGAGGTTTCATCATATCATCCACAGATAAACAACCCTCATGTCTCATTTTCTCCTACTTGCTTTAGCCTTCAGACTGCCTTGATCTGGCTTGTGTTATCACTGAGTTTTAGTTGGGTTAAACACATTACAAGATCAGCTTTCCTCAGCCCCCTGCCTACCAGCTATTTGTCTGAGTGGTCTTTAGGCCTCCCACTGATTACGTAGGGTATATTTGTGACTTGAGATGTGCTGTATGAAGAACCATCTCCTTTTGTTTGTTCATTTGATTATCCTAAGTGAATAGTTCATTCCTAGCAACTTTTTCCATGTCCTATCATAATTTCTGGTTCAGGGTGAAGTGCCCTTGTTTATTCAGTTGTTCCTTGCACAGGAAACTTTTCCATATTTTGATAGTCCTTGTTACCCTTCTTTGGATTATCTCAATTTCTTAAAATTTCCTGTGTATCTTTTGTTTTCTTGAGTGCTGCTGTGTGTTGAACTGATGTTCCGTAGAGCCACAGACCATAATACAGAGGTGATCTCACTCTGGCCACTTTGTGTTCATCCATTCAACCTTGTAATGTCCTGCGATTCTTAACAGTCTGTCTTTGCCCTCTGCATCCTGAATAACACGGTACCATTGGCAAACTGCCAGCCAGCCAACTCCTCTCAAGCGAAGAACGTTTATTCTGATGTACTACCAATTCTAGACTTTCTACTGTTTCTAATCTTTTCCCTAGTACCACCATCAACATCTGGGCCCCCAGATCTGTCACACATTCTTTCCCCATTGAAATCACGTTTATCATTCTTCAGTCCTTAGATGCTAATGCTGTTTTAAGCATGAGATTATATCCTGCAAGAAGTAATTTATCTATTTCATCCCTGAGCTCCATTAGGATCCTTCGGCAGACACTGTCTGGTCCTGCCTCTGTTATTTTCCCCCCTTCTTCTGCATATATGAAAATGATTTATTCAAATTTTGTCTTTGTTGGTGCTAAATAAAACAACCTGAACAATGTTTTCACAGAGAAAATGCAATATCAAGCCATTAGCTTTGTTTGGATAGCTTTGTTGAGGCTAGAAGGCAATCACAAACATGAAAATACCTGACCTTGGGTGTCTGTCTTTTTGATGTTATTTATTTTCCCCTTAAGTGAGAGGGAAAAGAGTTTTCCTATTTTGAGACCAAAAGAGAGGAGAAACGCCTTTAAATGTTTTAAGCATTTCTGACAATTTTTTAAAAACTGAAAAATTCTGCTGGATGTAAGGCTTATTTTCTTCCATGGGAGTTGATCAATTTATCTCAAAGGATTTAGATTCAAACACCCATTACAAGGTTTGAAAGGTTTGCTGGCTGAAACGGGTAATGGTACCAACAAGGATAACCAGTAGCTACTCTAAATACTGTATCAATAAATATGTATATTTTAGCTTTATATTTTAAAATAATAACTTCAAAATAAAAAGGATACATTTATAGGTAGGACTAAGTATACTATATTTTAGATTTCTAATTTAGCATTTTAGTTATATTGCTGAATACGGGGGTCTGAATTATCCAAACATCAGATTTTTTTCTGTAATATAGAATCATAGAATAGTTTGGGGTTTGGGTTGGAAGGGACCTTTAAAGGTCATCTAGTCCAACTCTCCTGCAGTGAGCAGAGACATCTTCAACTAGATCAGGTTGCTCAGAGCCCCGTCCAACCTGACCTTGAATTTTTCCAGGGATGGGTCATCCACCCCCTCTCTGGGCAACCTGTTCCAGCATTTCACTGTAAACAAAGTCTACTTATTCTAAATCCATGTATATGGAATATTTTTACTTAGCAAAAAATAAATAGATTCATCTCAACTCATTTTGGAACTTAAGAAACTTGATGTTAGTTTTCAGTCTTATCTTGTAAAGACTATGAAATTCTAGCAGGAATAAAATAAATGTATGCAGTCTAATTTAAAAGCAAGTAATATAAAGCATTTCCTGCAACCTTGATGCTCTTATTTTTGCTGTACAAAAACTTCTCAGAAGCAAACTATCAAAATAGATGAAAGGGAAAACAAGTGGCCCAATAGGCTAAAAATATCACTGTTATATTTTTATTATATTTTTCTTTTGATATGTTATCCTAATTATTAAAGTAAGATTTACCAGTTATTTTTATAAAATCTTTTTAAATTTATCTTTTAGCAAAATGAAACATTTTACGAAATGAATTACGGCCTGATAATATGTAGTCCTTTTACTGAAGCACAAGTTTTCTAAACTTTCAAAACCACAGTTAAGCTATTTTTGAATGAGTAAATCTTCAAGGGTAGTTGTATCACAGAGAAATTGTCTCTCTATGCTCGTGTCTAAGCAGCCTTTCTCGTCACAAAGAGCATCTTTGCTAAACAGCTGCATAAACATTTGGGACACTATTGTTATCAGAGGAATTGTCCAAGTGTGCGTGTTTTTAAAACGTACCATTATGCTTGGATTGTTAGCCTGGGAAGAGAATTTTGAATACTGTACAACACACAATCTTAATCAGCTGTCATGGTATGTCACCACTTGTTTACCAAAGCAGCATCTAAATGAAAAGATAAATTGGTTAGTGTAGTTACAAATGATACAGCATCAGGAAATTACTCTTCTCAAACTAACCTATAAGCCAGAGAGGCTTTTTAAGCTGATGAATATTCTCTGAGTAATTGTTAGACAAGTTATTAGCAAGAGTTGCGCTACTTACTATTTCTCTAACTTTTGTTTTAACAAAGTATTGGGAAAAAATAATTTTAAAAATAATTTGTTCTGCAGTTCCTTCCTGTGATTTACATTTCCAATTCTGTCTTTAGAGTGGAGAAAATCCCTTCTTTCTGTTTGCCCTGTAATTTAGCTTGAAAAGACTGTCTCCTTTTGAAATGTGAATAAGTTTATGCTGTTGAAATTCCTTGAATCAATAAATGCTACTGCTTAACCATCTCCTCTTCAGAGAGCCTGGGCACGGCCTTGCCATTATACTGCCATCTTACCATCCTAGCCTTGTCTGGGAATCGATCAAGCAAATTCTTAGGTCCATTAAATCTGTTTGAACTGTTTGTTACTCAGCAGAAGACTAATATAAAATGGCTGTCTGAGGTTGCTGTGGAAGGAGGGAGAGCATCTAATTAACCGGCAAAGTTTCTGAACAGAGCTGGACAAATCATTCCCAAAGAAAACCACAAGTTCGCAAAACTCACCTGAAAATGTAGTTGAAAGGCACACTAATGACCCAGTTTCCAAGGAAGACAGGCCACGTACACCTGAAATTACACAGTGTCATACCTTGGCTATATTTCAGGTGATGGCAGATGGTGTCAGGATTTTGACTGAAGCTTTCTGGCTATAACTTAGGCAATTCTGGATAAAGGACAAAAGTAAAAAAAAATATTTGAAGGCTTCTCAACTTTGGGGAAAGTTTTCTAACCTTATCATATCTCTGTACATACATCTAAGTCAAAACTGAATCTAGTCCTGTCCCTCCATCCTTTGCCATTTGAAGATATTCTTATTAGACTTTCAGCTCTGTGTTTTGAATGCCTCTCCAGTTTTGTGTAAATCTCAATTTCCTATCATGGCTTTTTTTAGGCAAATACAGAATCATAGAACGGTTTAGGTTAGAAGGGAGCTTAAAGATCATCTAATTCCAACCCCCTAGCAGCGAAACCTTCCACTAGACCAGATTGCTCAAAGCCCCAATCCAGCTTGGTCTTGAACACATCCAGGGACGGGGCATCCACAGGGGGGGTGAAAAACCCTGACAAAAGCCTTGACATGTGACTAAGCTCTTAGGCTTGTAGTATTTGGCCTTTTTGTGACTCTAGGTGTGAGAATAATGTGAGGTTGATTTGTCTCTGACAATTATAACACAAACGCAATTGTTTTGCTACTTATGGAAGTTTCTATCTTCAGATGTCTGCCTTTAGGATTGTCTATATTACATGCTCAAGTAGCTCCGAATCAGCTTTCTCACCAAAATTATTCTTGGTCTAACTTGCTACCTCCCTAGTGGAACAGCTTTGCAGCAGGGTTAAAATGGTGTTTATGGCTGTGGGCTACTGAGCCTAATAGCCTGTAATCCGTACCCTTTCTAAGAAAAGACACAACTACAGCTATTTTCTTTGGGATTTTTCTCCTTAAACACTGATAGTTTTGATAGGTCAGTAATGCTCATAGCTGCGTTGGCCCTCGGGTGGGATAAGGAATATGTGTGCCTCTCATGAAAGAGGGACATGAGGAGAAACATATTTTATCCTTCTGCCTACAACAACTTTAAATACCTATCCAGTCCTGCTGTCTCCATAGGAAATTCAAAACTTCTTGCTTTCACAAGTGGAGTTCCATATTGTGAACAGACATCCCTGCGGCTATCTGATGTATGATACAATAAGCAATGGGGAAAAAAAAAAAAAAAAAAAAAAAAAAAAAAAAAAGAAAAAAGAAAGAGAAAAAAGAAAAAAAGAAAGATAATAAAAAAATTGCCTCCTGACATTGCAAAGACAGTTGATATTTTTTCCCTGCAATTGAAAAGCCAGATCAAGAGGGAAATTCTGCTTGTGTTAGAAAAACTAGAAAAATGCTCAAAAAGAATTATTCCTTCTCATCAAATAAATACTTTGTCATGACAGAACTGTCATTTCAGAAGGCTAGATTGCTTCTCATCTGAGATTTTGCTTGATATAGATGTATAATTTCATTTTTCTCACCAGGAGATAGAGAGATTATTGTTTGATGTATAATTGGATATATTAAAAAACTTGTTTTAAAGATGGCATATGATTAAAAAAAAAAAAAGAAATTGTATGGGAGAGACTCTAACTAAAACTCCTACCATAATGTTCTCTCAATTATAGCAGTTCATCTTTTATGCATTCATCACCCTTGGCACTTCATTACATCAAATTTTCATTGGAAATATATAGAGTGGATTCCCACTTGCTGACTTTTTTTGTTGACTATATCATGGATGGGCTTGAAGAAAGAACTGGGTTTGGAAGTTGCTCTGAAGGTGGTGAACTTCAGAGGTCTTCAGACCTATTCAGTAAATTAGTCATGCTATACCAAGTCAGGTGACCAATCTTCTGTGTTTGAAACAAGTGTTACTCTGTATACTTTCATTCCTCTTGTTGCAGATGAGCACTTGGTAAATGAAAAGCATCTCCAGTAATTGTGTCAGTCTCATAAAGACCTTACAAGTTACAGAATGAAATGTAGAAATTGAGCTGGAATTCGGTGGAATTTAATAGGTGGAGGAACTGTATGGGTTTGGGCAGTTGGCTTTCCTGGGTGATTCTCTGCCTCCTTGAAAAAGGGGATCAGTGTATGACAGGGTTGCTGTGGCTTCTGTAATGTGAGATCCTTCTGGGGCTGTACATCTGTCATGGTTTTAAAATAACACTGCCGAGCATGCTCCAAGTGTGCAATATATTCTCTGTGTGCCACAGCTCATAAAACTGACAGCATCATCAAGGATGGAAATGACATTTAGTTCAAACTCTTGGACATTGCCAATTTCTGAAAGTTTTTGTGTTGAAAACTCTTCTGCTTAGCCATGAGGCTGAATAGAAGAATTAGCAAGGTGGCACAAATCACAGTATACATATTGCCATAATTCCGGGATGATTTTTCAGTAGGACATCTAGAAGTAAAACCAAATACCTTTCCAAGTGTTTGCACCTGCATTTTTGCAAATCTGTGACACCTATTATTCAATAGGTGACCTTGATTATTTTCTTGTAAGGAAATCCTAGTTAGCCTTCAAAAGACTTTGTAAACACAGTTTGCTTTTTCCCGAGTCCAAATTTGGAAGATAAATTCTCGGTGTATGTGTATACATGTATATATATATATCAGTAAAAAAGCAAATGTGCCCACTACGGCCTTCTAGGTCAGAAAATAACAGACGTGCTGTTGTACATAAAACCATGCAGTTTGATAGATTTAAATAATTGTCATGTTCTGACCTCCTCCATGGAGGACGTGGAGTGTACACATGTAAATTGAAATGTCATAACAATTATATCATTTAAAATATATATGCATGACACTTCTGTGTTGCTATTGAATAATAGTTTTCAATGTTGTATGATCTTTTGGAATATATCTGCAAAAAGAAATCTTTTTGGTTTTGTCAATAAGGCTTGCGCTTTTTTTTTCTTTCTGATATTGTTGTTCTTTTTTCATAGTTAAAGAACATAGAGCTATAACTGGTCTATAACTGTCCTTATTACATAAGATTAATGCAAGATTGATGACCAATACAATATCAAAAAATCTTGACAAATTTTCATAACTTAAAAATCATAACTAGGATTTTATGCTATAGCAAGGATGAATAAATCTGGGAAGGGGAAAGCTTTCCAGAAGGAATTATGTAAATTAAATGAAATGTTCAAAGTAAGCTCTATTTTTTTAATTTTTTTTTATGTGAGTGGTGTCCTCAGAGAGAAATGTGAGACACGTTTTTTCTGAGCAGTATCTTTTTATTTACATCCGCTTGACTCATTAGCACAGTAAAAAAAACAAGATCTGGTACTAGATCTGATGAAATAATTGCTGCAAGCTGAATGTTTAGACGCATTGTACAAGTTAAAAGTACAAAATTCACCCATTAGGATCCCTTGTGCCCCCAATTTGTCATTCACTCCCAATTAGGAATTTTCTGTAGAACAAACAAACAAAAATCCCTCAAGGACCAATTCTTCAAGGTTTTGAGTGTATTGAGATGGTGAACATCCCTTGCTTCAGCTGAAGTCATCTCTCAGAAGTTCACATGTTCGTTCAGGCTGATGTGCTAGTGTCTCCTATATCCATGATAACTATTGAGATGTTTTGCTATTCTTCCCTTATTATTATTCTTCTCACCACCACTATTTTTTTTAATATCTTTTTAAATGTGTTTGCATTACATGAGATCATTTTTCTGTGGCACAGAGTTGTTTTCTTTTTATACATTTAGACATAATTTTGGAACCTATTAAAAAAGTTCACGTGTCTCATAAGGAGGTCTGTGGTAGGTCCACACCGGTGTGGAAGCTGGAAGAGGGCTATTCTCCTGCAGCTTTCTCTTTCTCCCCTGAGTAGCTTAGTATAAGCGACAATCATATTATAAACTGTAGCAGTCTGCAATAGCCCCCAACTGCTATTCTAGCTTAGGGTAATCAGACTACCTAACTGTGTCTTTCATGATTTTCACAGTGGTTTCAAATTTTGAAGTGGTTTCAAAGAATTTGCTGTTTTTAACACAGAGGAGGGTCTGGCCATACTGAAAATTCCTGAACTTCTGCAAAAAAAATTGTATTCAGCATCTCTTGCAATGCAAGGAGGACTTGGCGTATACTGAGCTCCATATGGAATCTTGCTAGCAATTTTCTTGGCCCTTTCTTCTTTAGTCAGTCTTATTTTTGATGGTAAAACTTCTTTGTTTCTTTTAAATTATTACAGTAGCAGTTTGGCCTGAACCAGTGATAGATATGATTCTACATATTTATCCTCTGGGTTGGTGGAAGATGAAATATTAGATACCATTTTGCAGTTATGCTGCTGTCCAGTTTAGGTTTTATATGGTGCGAAGTAATACAATATTTCAATAGGAAAGTATGTACTAGTGTTAAGTGGGTTCAGGGGATAATTCTGATGAAATGAAATCCCTATAAAAGTCTGCGTAAAACTAATTCATCCTCTTGAATAGCTGCTGCACTGTACCAATGAATTTAGGTAGCAGCCTTGAGGTTTCAAGAGGAAATGAAGGGAAGTTTGTTCTTTTCCCAGAACAACTCCAGAGTAATGTTAATCTCTATCCTCATAAAGCAGCTAAGCAAACTTTAAGTTTCAGATAATGGTTTTAATACAGTGGTGTCAGCAGAATCTGTGGCTTCCAACAGGGCCTTGTAGAAGATGCCAGATGCGAGTGCTTGCCGAAATAATGTCCAAAGGACAGTGTTTGCCTGCTTCTCCTGCCAGTTGTTGAATGTACCTGGCACCCAACTCTTGTTTTACAGGACAGTTGGATGGCTGCTGTGTTTTGCTGAGGACATGACTGTGCATAGCTAAAGGGTAACTTGTGCACAAATCTCTGATGCCCAAAGTACTCCTACTTGTATGTAAAAAACAAATTAAAGGAGGAACGTGGTGAGTTTGCAAAGGAGGATTTTTCTAGTCAGCAAAATGACTAAATGACTGGAAATAAATGGATTGATTGATTAATTAAAATCAGTATGTCTACTCATGGAGTAAGGTACTTGAGCATGATATATGTGAGGAGTTATTGCACTGGACTCTTTGATCCCTTGCTTTGAGAATTAAATGTAAAAGTCTCATTCTCAGTCTCAAGGTTGAATACAAATCCTCGTGAGCCTGCCCCTGTTAAATTGTGTCCTGTCACTTTTCCCCAAGCATTCAAAACTTTTAGCGAGGACAAACTCGCAAATCCCTTCCCTTAACCTCCTTCTTCTGTGCTGTCACTACATGCAGAGTTGACCCCCATGAAAATTTACTAATGTTAGTAATGTGAGCCTTTCACACTCTTCCTATAAATCTCTCTCTCTTACAGTGCTATATAAAGTTTGTTGACGAAAGATTAAATACGCAGCATTTGCATGCTGGTTAACTATCATAGGAATAATTAATTGTAACTGTTCTCTTTTATGCCAAAAGACTTATTATACATGTTCCACTGGAGAGATAATATGAATTGTTTTACCAAATGTTAGATATTTATTTAGGGCTATATCTTTAATTTGGATGTTTGTTATAAAGTGTCAGAAAATCTATTTATATCAAGGAAGTATTTATAAACATTCATTTTGCAACAGTTCTTATGGAAGGTTTCTGAGTGATTATTGGATATTTCCATACAAAAACATTTTTCTTCCCCAATAAAGAGACATAGCCAAGACAATTGCAAAGCGTTCAAATTAAGGCATACCAAGAAATGTAGTACTGATTATATTCATGAAGGAAATTATATGAAAAATTAAGGAAAAGAACAAATTGTCTTTCTAAAAAGGAAACAACATATCTTTTTGAGATAGGCACTTTTTATGGTTTCATCTGGGAAAAGTAATTTACAGTCTAGGGCAGTAGTAGCAAAGATTCTGAATTAATTCATAGGCAAATGGATGGGGATCAATGCAAGGGAATGGGAAGTGACTTGTGGAAGAGCAGAGTTTATCCAGCAGAAATAAATGAAAGAAGTTGCCACTTGGTGCACTGAACAGAGAGCATTGCTGACTGACAGAGCTGAAAGGGTATCACACACAAAAAAAAGCCCTCAGAGAAATCAGTCTCATGCTGTTTTCAGTCCCTTTGGGCTAGTTGGGTGGGGGAAGGTCCCCCTCAGTTGCTCCCTGGAGCAGCTGTTCCTGCTGCTGGGTGGCAGATTGATCTTCTGCACTTTTTTTAAGTTTTTCTTTTTCCTCCTTAGTTTTGTGCCTCTTCATGTCAGTGTTTGCCTTTTAAATCTTAAAGCTTCTAACTATGCCCACATCCGCAGTGAGAACAGTTTGTCCCAAGACTGTATAGGACTGCGGGGAAAGAGGAAAAAATGCCTTCCAGGTCTTCCCCCAGACTACCAAAACCAGAGATTAAGTGGCACAACTTCTCTATGAGTGAGTAGGGGGATTAATGGACAGTTCTCTAAATTATTTCCCGGTTTCACCTTTTTATTGAAATTGTAATAAAATGTAAGGTGGAAACCAAAGCCTAGAAATGTGATGTGTATTTAAATGATAGTGGGTTTGCCTGTGGTTGCATTGTCAGTCCAGGATAAAGCGTGACTGCACAGGTAGCCAAGTGAACTGTGGCAGAGCTTTGGGTGGCTTCAGCAGGACCACTTGCACTCAGCAGTTTGCTAAATTTGAATCTTGATTCTGGTGTGGGTTTGCATTTAGGATTATTTTTATTCACAATATGGGATTGCCCCCGATATCAATCCTCAGAAAACGTTCTGAAAAGGATTTTTAGTTTCAGTTCTAAGCAACTTGGATAGACACCATTTGTTTAGGGTTTTCCTTCAGTCCTTAGTGGTATCCAATTAGTGGTAGAAGGCATTTAACTTCTGTCAGTTAACCATGGCTTTATTGACCTACCATCAAAATTTTAGCAGAATCTCTATTTGATACTACTGCCAAGTATCCCAATTTTAATGAAAATATTAGGAAGAGGTGGGGTAACGTGGTAACTTTGCTGCCTTCACCAGTAGATTCAACTGCTGTTTAACCCAGTGCCTTGAACTTTGTGTGCTATTACATTTGCTTTTGCTTCTTTGACTTAGATGTGACTTTAGAACATATTTTTTTGCATGAATCTAGGTTTTAGTTCTGTGTTTTATTTTTAGTTGTATTTTCTTGATAATTGAAAGCTGTGGTGGTGCATTAAAGAGAACGGTAGCATAAAAGAATCAACTTGCAGTGATTCCAAAATTTCACTTCTGTGAACCATCAGTTGGCTGCATGATATATAGCAATTTTGCTTTGAAAAATGGGATTTCAGTCTATAATCTAATTATTGCTGATTTAGAAAGTAATTTAAATTAATTTGAAAATAGTATTAATGATTTTTCAGATAAATCAGCTGAATAACAGGAAAAATGGATGCTATTTTTCATCACTATATGGTTGCTTTAGTTGTATTTTGTTTCTTAGTTTTATTCATTTGTTATGCTTTTCAAATTACACTAGCAAAATGTATGAACCAAACCTTCTTCGTAGCACTTAAATGATAGTTTCCTAAAAAAAAAAAATAAAAAATAAAATGCATAAGGTAATACAAACTCAGTTCTTAGTAAATATAATTGTGTAATTGTTCATAATGAATTTATTGCTTGTTTGCTTGTCAGCCTAAAGACCCATGTCCTAAGTTTTACATTTATTTCCAAATTGTCATGGTTAGGTAGTGTTCATAAAATGAACATGATCTGTGTAGACACAAAATATACAACATATACACACAAAATATGCAGTGTATACAATGTATACAGTATATACATACAATAACGTGATATTAACAGATGACATACAGATAACATTGGTAAACAAAGGAGTACAAATTCAACAAATTTTAAATTTTTTTACACAGGTACTAGCAATTTTTTATTATATTTAAGCTAGTATTTTCCTCTCTAAGAAATTGATATGGTCAGAATGAGAGAAGATTATTCAACAGATTCAAATCCAAGTAGTATTAATATCTTTAATTTCTCATGAACCTGTGTTCTAACTTCAAAAAAAAAAAAAAAAAA
>VYZM01002858.1:197805-252590 GCA_013398915.1 Dromas ardeola
AAAAAAAAAAAATAGGAGCCCGGTCCTTATAGCTGTATTTCTAACTGTAAATCCAGAAATGCAGTCCCTCAGCTGGTTTCATGCTGAGCACTGTCTATGCGTAAGAGGGCATTGCAGCTAAATATGCAGTTACTCTATGGCCTTTTTCAGGGGGAAGGAGCCTAAGCACTTTAGTGGAGGAAGAACAAGAAAGAAACAACAGGAACCTCCTAAGCAGTGTTTCAGCTGAAGAATCCATTGCAAGGAACCAAATTCACATAAGGCCAAATAACACCTGGATTAGGCTTTCTGAAAGCAGATGGTTCACACCACTCTTATTTAGCTCCCCTCGGGTACCGCACTGAACCAGAGAGTCAGAGCTTGGTGTGATCTCTGCTTTTCTTACCTGTCCATCTGTTTCTTCCTCACAAAATAGTGGGACTGATACTGTAAAACAGAAGATAGAGTCAGGAGGTGAAGTTTTAGTGGAGGTGTTTTTAATATATTTTTAATATGTATATTTTTATATATGTATACCATCTATCCTTCTTTGAAATTTTAAGATAAATTTTAAATGGTTCTTCTTGTGTTGATTAAACCAAGATTTTTCTCCAGTGATTGCAAAAGTGTTAAACATCTCATTCCATGTGCTCATAACCTAATGTAACGTGTAGGGTCGAGATACTCAACAACAAAAACCCAATTGCACTCTGGTGACAGTGGTGAGACTTGTTTCCATGTTCTGTAATACTCTAATAACAGAGAGTAATATCAACTGAAATGTTTTATCCACAGAAGACCAGTCTTTACTGCAGTTACAAGCAGAAAGTAACCAAATGTCAGGGTGAGGTCTATAAAGATGATCAGTTTAGTTTAGAGGTCTCCAAAGTGAGTTGGAGGGGGTGTTTAATTCTACGGTATGTCCATGAAGTTTTCTAGTTGTTCATCTTTGTTAAATGTGTTTTAATATCATTCTCATTCCTTCTCTCTTTTTTTTTCTTTCTTTTTCCTTCCATCCATCCGTTGTCACGTATTGCATTCTTGATTACAGCCTGTGTAATCGTTACCACCGTGTGAAGGCAATTCCCCACACCACCAGGTATGGTGTCACGTGTCTCTGGAAACATGTATGTTTGTCTTCAAACCTTTTCAGTGTTGTGCATTGTCATAGCAGATTTCTTTTACATTCACCCCTTTACTTCCTCTTTTCCTTTGCCATTGGATATGAACTAACATTACTGCAGGAAAGTGATTTTTAAGATTAATTTATTATTTTTTTTTATTTAATCTAATTCACTGATACAAAGAGGTATTGTCATTCTTATGGGCTAGAAAGCAGTACCATACAGGTTTTTGGTCATGGCCTGGACCCTGTCATCTTTTTAGTGGATTAACATCTGCTATGAAGTTTCATTTTTGAAAAATCCCTGAGCTGCATTGTTCAGTTAGTTTTGATTGTGATTGTGAATGTTTTATATTAAATGCTTGATACTCAGCTGTATTTTTCACCTCTGTAATGGTAAACACTGATGAATAAATTGGTACTTTCGTTGTTCCTTATTGTTTTAGTTCTGTGTATCCAAACTGTCATTCATCAGTGTTTGTTATGTAGCTTTCAGAAACACGTTATGTGCAGGTTGCTATATGGCTAGCTGATTATTATTTTTTTCAGAGAAAGTAGCAAGATCTTGAAGATGCTCATTTACATGCAAATTTTTATACCTTTCTAATGATGTTTCTGAGCATCACTGGCTTGTAGCTTGATTACTTTTGCACTTTGGCAGAAGAAAATGTTATTAAAGAGCTGTTGCAAGTAATCTGGTGATAGTGGAAAACTAAGTCTTACAACCTGTTTTTCAGGAATAAAAATTAATGTAATTAACGAATGTGAGTTCATGAGCTTATACACAGTTATTATATACAGACATGTTAAACATGGATGATGCGTTTCTAAGCAGTCTTCTTGCAAGAAATAAGAAAGAAGAAGAGGTCTTTCTAAATGCAAGTTACCAAATCCACAGCTGGTGAAAATGAATATAACCCAGTTACTTCCTATAGTGACACATCTCATACACCATTTGAAATACCAGTCCTTTCTATTTAACGTTTGTATTGGAACAACTTACAGTCCTTATGACTCTCTAAGCTGCAGTGTACCTAGAAGTATAACTTTTTCTGAATGAGAAAAAAAAATCTTGAATATTAAAGCGTGATCATGTCTAGGCTCTTTAGTCATCTCCCCGTTTTTTCTTGCTTATCTCCAATGTCTCTGCAACAACTTTTTAACAGCATAATCATTTTCCCATGTAAACGTAATTAATTTGCTGTATAAGTTCCTCTTTTCCTAGGACAGTAGAAGCTGTTCCGTCTTCCCCCTCAACTTCAGACTCTAAAATGGTAATAAATATTAGGAAGTCAAAAAAAGGAAGTGGCAAATACTTCTTTTTAAAGTAATACTCTGAAATAGCTGGAATTATGTGTACAACTTTTTCTTGTATGGAGTGATAGCAACACTTGGAGCTGCTAAGGTTCATTTCAGTACCTCATTCACAAGCTCACATAAGACGTCTTCAGGATGTATATTGCCATAAATAACACTTGGTCCTAAATAGCTGCAAGCTGCAGCTTGGTAGCATGCAAACTGCAAGGTACATTATTGGGAGGTCAAACCTAAATGAACTATCATTGCTTCCTTGTTATGTTCCAACCTGTATAATTACATTACCTTAATGGATTTTCCCTACTTATTAGTAAGGTAAAAGATGTGGGCTATAAAATTAGCTATTAATTGCCTCAATTAAGCCAATGGATAAGGATCATGATTCAGTTATGGTAATCACGTGGGGTATGGCTTTGTTATGGTACCTGCTGTGGAATCACGTTTTGCAAAAGCACAAATGTAATTTGATTTGAAATAATTAAAAATTTATTTGTTCCAGTGAGCTTCCTAGAGAAGGAAGAACTGGAAACATTGATATAACTAAGAGATATATGTAGTGAGTGAACGAATAGTTGTATGACTGTGAGCTTAATCCCACTGGTAGGCTTGGTGGTTTTGCAGCATTCTTGGATTCAAATTGGTGGAGACAATTCCAGATTATACACAGTATTTGGGTCACAAAAGCACACAGTATACCTGTCATGTACTTAAAAGGCGATTTAAATCTGTTTGTGAATGTATACATTCCACTTTGACTAGGGTTTTGAAATCTCAAGATCAATCCTGAACTTCAAGTGGCTCCTTTTTTGATTTATGAGGACCATACGATTCCAGCAGCTATTTGATTATTATTTTTAGCGTAACCTTTAGCCTGCTGGTCAAAGTTCAGTAAATTGTAGGCACTGAAAATCATTTGGAAAGTGAAGATATATGATAATGGAGGAGGAGGGAACTGCATTGGAATGAAACACACAGGTCTGTATTTTGCTTCTGGGAACAGTCTGAGAACAAACAGCAAAGCCTCATCTTGTAGCACTGCTTACACCAGTGCTAATAAAATCTACAAAATAATTCTGCCTATTTCTGCATTATATGTTGTTAGCAAGAGAGTAGGGCAATTCACACAAAAGTGTTATTATACTGTATTGATCATGAATTTGCAATGAGTTGAGAAAAAGAAATGTTGTGTTTAGCTACTGTTACTTAAATTCCAATCCTGGCAATCTAACTCTTCCCTGATTATATTAGTTAGTATTATATTATTTATCACAAAAGTCCCTTAAATGATTGCTTAGAATAGGCTAGCACTTTTTAGATGGAATTGGTACTAAATAAGGTTATGCAAGGGGTACTATTTTATCTGGCCTATGCTACTGAACTTTTTGTTCTCTATATTTTCAATTGTAAAGCCTGCTTCTTTGGTCACATCTTGGCAATTTGAGTTGCCTCACTGAGACTGTATGACTGTTGGCATTTAAATACTTTATCTTTTTGTCAGTGCTTCTTTCATTTGGTTTCTAAAACATAAACGTACTTTTTCATGAGAATGGAATGCTGTATAATTAATACTGTATTTTTTCATTTAACAGTATATTGTTGATATTCAGGTTATATACAGATGTTATTCTGTGGTGAAATTGTGAGATTTCTAAGTATTTTCCCATCAGATCATTGAAAATCTGACAGAGGATTTTCGTATGAGGCTGTTTTGGATTTGTGCAGAACATATTAAATTCTAAAAAAAACCCCAAACCCCCAAAGACTGCAGTTAAAGGAGATCTCTAGTCCTGCTCATGAAGCAGCTGAAAGGCTACACACTTGTAATTTTGAGGAAAACCAAGAAATCAAATCTATCTGTAATTTTATTTTATAAGGAAAATACTACTTAAATTTCTCTGAAAATGTGCTTGTGGGCGAATTTGAAATGCTCTGGGAGTATGAATGCTTAATGGAATTAAGTGCAGACACTGAATCATGGTGATCAGATGTTCTCTATTAACAAGTAGTATTTTTTAAAAAGATTAATTTTTGTAACTCAGAGCGTTGGTCTCTTTTGTTTCAGATTTTAATGAAACAATTCACTTTTGGCACAACGCTGTAATGGACAAATGCCAGAGGATAGAAGCAAAGGGCAGCGTGTTTCAGTAAATCTAAACAATAGATAAATGATATTTAAAGTCAATATAAATGTCATTCTTGTTTTCAAGCCTACTAGGAGTCCTTTAGAGATCTTAATTGGTGTTTGTCAGCACAGTCTGGGAAGAGGAATGTGTCCCTGTTTCCTTGGTACATGCTGCTGCAGTTAGGTCGGCTGAACTTCATATAGCTCTTGACTGTCTTGCTGTTTTTTACAGTTTTAATTTCAAGCAGTTTATTAAATGAGGGTAAATTTCTCATAGCTCAATGGATTCCTGTGGGCCTTTGATAAATGGAATAATCACTTTATTTCCATTTCCATTCATTTGAGCTATTTAAGAAGATATTACGGTAGGCTGAGGCAGTGAATGTTTTCTTCTTTCCAGCCATACGTCTGTCATGCAATATAACTGCAAATCAACGACAGAGAGCGTGCCAATTACTAGTTCCAAAATGTGTCGCTCCCACAGAAGTTATTTATGCTAATTTGCCATCAAAATTTTTTTCCACTGGAGGAGAACGGATCCATGTGCATGACACTGCGGGAGGTCTTAAAGTATGGGCAAGGCCGTCTGTGTCCAAGGCCCCAGGTCTCCTGCTCCTCAGTGGGATGTTCTGGGTTTCAGTAATAATTTACATATTAAGATAAGAATAGTGCCATGGGTGTTTATGGCTTGTAATTTCAGGTCATTTCCTGAAGGAGGAGGTCAGTGAGTTTAGGCAGGATGAATATGAATAAAACTTTATTCTGGGAAAATGTACTGCCTTCTCCCATGGTCACCAGTAACAATATTCACGGAGGGCCTTTGAAATTGTCTGTATTTAGGGCTTTCCAGTACAGCAATTCAGTCTTATTTTGGTTTCTTTTGTTTCGTTTCTTAAACATTTTTTTTTCCAGATATTTCATCTAGGAAAACATGTGCTTCTACTAGCTTGTCTAAATAAGCCTTTGGATTTCCTCAAGTATTTTAATATATATTTTATCATAGAATCATTTAGGTTGGAAAAGACCCTTAAGATCATTGAATCCAACCATAAGGCAGAAAAACCCCCTCACATATAGAAATAATATAAGGAAGACATATGTCTGCTCGGAGGTATAGCACTTGCCTCAAATAAATAACAAGTTAGTAAGAAATCAACAAGAGATGTAACAGTTAAATGTAGTCAAATATATTTTTCAGTAATTGGGAAAAATACAGAAATTAACTGAAGAATATGACAGAGGGCAACCATGATGGAGAAGAAGTTGTTACTGGTAATCCAAATGACCTGCACAAGACATAAAGGGATTGTAAGCATGAGGAGCAAAATGAAAATTGTCATTAAATCATGGCTAGAGGTATTTTAAGGAGCATTTTAAGTAGAATCAAGATCCCAACACCCATACTGTTATTCAAACTTTTACTCTTTTGCCCTCTCCTGTTCCTCTCCTCTCCTCTCCTCTCCTCTCCTCTCCTCGGTTGCACCTAGCTCTAGTGTGCTCAAATGCATTTTCTTGGTTTAGTCAATTGCTGTTCTTTATAATGCCAGTTTAGGACTAATGTCTACTGAGTGCCCTCACCTCAAAGGTCCTAGATTATGCTTCGTATCGCTTGTGTTCTTTCTGAACACATAAATCTCTCTTTTTCGCAGCAGCATAGCATCATGGGGGTGAGCAGTGAGTGTTCTGCTCTCCCTGACTCTCTGCCAGTACCGGAGAGGCCTCTTAGTAGGGCCTTGGAGATGAGTGACTTTGGCCACGCAGCTGCGGCAGGCATGAAACCAATATTGTTTAAGAAATAACTCCCTACGTGTCTACCTTCCCCTTCTCCTCCTGTTTGTCACCAGGAGTGAGAGGCCTCTGCCTTGCTCTCCAAGAGCTGATGGGGGTTTCTCCAGTGCCAGGGATGATGCAGTGACCTGGGGTACCCCATGGGTGCAAACATTGCTGTGCTGAGTGGGCAGCTCTAGTATGAGAGGCAATTACCTCCCCCTGCAGCAGACCATTTATGAAAAGCACTCTGAAGAACTAAATAAGGAATACAGTACCTAATTAAGGATTACGGATTTTCTCCGGGGATGGGCATTTGAAAACAAGTTGCCACCTTGTCCATTGTTGGCTTGTCTAAATCTTTCTTAGTCTAGTTTGCAGTCAGGTGCAAAAAGGGTTACAGCAGGCAAAACAGTCAGAGAAGGAAAGAATGGAAGTGAAAAGAATTCTGAGAGAGAGGAATCTAAATGGATATTAACGAGTAAAATTTGATTCTTTGACACTTAGGATGAAGAACATTTTTTTGCAACAAAAATTCTTGCATCATACTATAGTACAGAACTCAGCAGCAAATCAGTGCTGAGGAGTTATGATGACAGTATTTGGGAGAAGGGGTCGTTGCAGTACTCCTCAGAGGATTTTACCACACCATTTCTTTGAATTTCAGAAGCAGATATGCAGAGCATAAAGATGATATGTGTATTTATATACTAATTTGTGAAGCTCCAGCTTTATGGAAATTTCAGCAGCATGTTGAAGGGGCATACTCTTCAAGGAAATCCCTGTAAGCAGGAAGGAAAAACTGCAAAAGTTGTGAAGACAATAAGACAATAGAGGAGAGAATGAAAGAACTCAAGCTCACAAGTGCGTATCTGCTTCCAAATGTTGGAGGCACAGAAATCATAGGCAGGCTGAATTAAAATGTTTGAATAAAAGAGTAAAACTCAGAATGTAACCTGAACCTGTGATAACAGTATCATCTATGATAACGGTATGCTTTCAGGTTGTTCTTATATATTACTGGTGTAGGGTGAGCAAAACCAGTGAGTTCACATTTCTGGTCTTAGGAAAAGGAGAACTACGGCATGTAAGTAACTCTACAAATTAGCTTTAAAAGCCCTTTTATTGAATAGCTTATTATTGGCAGTAATGTTTCTCTGCCTTGTCTGACCAAGGAGAAAATTTTAAATATGAAGTGTTATTTGTATGTAGCCTTTCAAAAGAAGATGTAAGTAAGGATAAATGATAGAATTATGCATTTATCATTGGCCATAGTAGAAAACGGTAATCAGAAGCTTATTCATTTTGATATAAAAAAGATGCTGTCACACTGTCAAAAATGCCTATACAGTGCTTTATGGGATCATTTTTCATACCTGTTTTCAATTTCACAGAAACTGTGCAGATTCAATGGGTTCATTTTTAAATAATTTTCAAGTTTATTTTTAATCGATAGCAAATCCAGGATTGGTTTTACAGAGTAGCTGTGCCATAAATTATAATAGCACAACTCAGGTAGCAAGAAATTTTGACATTTGTGAAGATGTGAGTGAGCAGTCAAGGGACAGAAAGATGGGAAACTTGTTTAACCAGCTTCATTGTCAGTCACAAAATCAATGTGATTTTAAATCTTCAGAGGGGAAAAAAAATGTTCCTTTGAGATATATATATCTGCAAACTTAGAATAAGATTGTGCAAAGGACCACAGAGGTGTGTGATATAGGTCTATATGATAGTTCAGTCAAGCTGCCAGGATTAAAACACACTGAATAAGACCAAAATAGGAGTGTTGTGACAGCACTGCAGGCACCAGTGCTACTACCCTGTGCAGAGCGATCTTAGTGGGCTTAGTAGTCAAGACCAGTTGTGTTTTCTTATCAGAGTTGTAATGCAGTCTTTTGGGGGGAGCAGAAAAGAGTTGCAAACATAGCAGTATAATTTTAAAGATTTACTGAACTGTGCAAATTTCCAATGAAAGCTGTAGATTTACAGGACACTCAGCAGTACAGAATGCAATGGGAATGGCTAGTTGTTTCAAATATTCAGCATTTTTTTAAGCTGTTCAGTCAACCAAGTTCTTAAGAAAATGCACTGAGCTCTTAAAAGGGCAGTGAAAATGTTGTTATTTTTATGTGAAACAAAATATGCTGAGACACAAACAAAAATGTAATATGCAATAAATACAATAGGCTATTTATTAGAAAAATGAGAGAGAATCATTTTCAATATGAAGGAAATGCATTATACACAGCAGTGGTACTGAAACCATACACTCCTCCAATTAGGTTTACATTTTCAGATTAAAAAAATTAGTTGAAAGCGTTTTGGGAAATGTGAAATTTTCCTTAGGAGCGTAATGGATTATTTGCACAAAACACAAAATAATCAAGCAAACCTGAGACTGGCTTTTAAAGTATACACCAAGGACAACATATACTTTACTCTTGTATTGTTTTAACAAAATTTTTAATTGACCTCACAGTGTGGTGGTGTTAAAATATGTTTGATATAATTAGGTAATGAGATAGGCTGTTTAATAAGGCATTAAGAAATAAATAATGATGTGTTAGTGAACAATGATTCAGTCTATATAGTGTAAAACAGGTGAAGAAGTGTCCTTAAAGACAGATGCACCACTGTGTGTCATTTTTCACTTAAATTCATATTCTGGTTTAAGAACAGAGGTAAGATATTAAGAGTCATACCAATTATATTAATAATTTACAATGTTATTAGGATATGTGTGAGTAATAAGAGAATATTTTATTACTAAAATCTGCTTTTTATGTTCTTGGGAGCAATTTAGATTTACAGAGTTTGATAGCACACCAATCCTCTATTAATTTTGGTCCGAATGAACTTGTGCTTGTCTGTGTTGTCATTAATAAAACACTAATACTAAATACTAAATACTTAAAGGGTGGGTGTCAGGAGGATGGGGCCAGGCTCTTTTCAGTGATGCCCAGTGACAGGACAAGAGGCAATGGGCACAAACTTGAACACAGGAAGTTCCACCTAAACATAAGGAGGAACTTCTTTACTTTGAGGGTGGCAGAGCACTGGAACAGGCTGCCCAGAGAGGTGGTGGAGTCTCTGTCTCTGGAGACATTCAAAACCCGCCTGGACGCGTTCCTGTGTAACCTGCTCTAAGGTGACCCTGCTCTGGCAGGGGGGTTGGACTACATGATCTCCAGAGGTCCCTTCCAACTCTCATCATTCTGTGATTCTGTGATTTAGATATTCCAGTAAATCAGATAATCTAAAGCCATAGGCAAATATTTCATAAGACAGTTCCAAAATCAAGCCATTGGAAACAAACATCTAGCTTTTTCCTTTCCTCCTTAAAAAAACAATTTCTTCATGCCTCTCTCTCACTCTTGGCTCATTCTACTTATTTCTTTGCTCTTTTACGCCACCTTCATGCTGGAGGCAAGAGTCAGGATTTTACACAGTTCGAAATTTGCCTTGCCCATTTGCTGTCTTGTAAAAGAGATAGACATTGTGTATGATTTCAAAAAAGGCTCAGAAGGGTTTTGCACCCTTACAAGGGTAAATACATTTGTAAATAATAATACTATATATGGGGTTTTTTGAATGCTTTGAATAAGAGGTGACACACTGAGCATACACATGAAACCTTCTACCCCTTCACAACTAAGTTGCAGTGAATTGATGATTTCTTTCTTGTCTTGAGCTAACATTTACATGTTCACAAAACCACCATGTCTCTTGATACAATTTTCAGCTTCAATAGCAAGTAAGGACTAGAAATAAAAATAAATTTTTAGAGTCAAGAAACAAAGCTTTTGCTGCAAAGATAGCTGGGAAGGCTTCATCCAGATTTTAAACAATGCTAATGCCAAAATTTCCAACAAGAAAATTTTACGTCAAATGCAGTGCACAAGTTAAGCACCTCTCTTGAAATTAGTCTTGATGGCAACACTGTGAAGACCTAGGGGAGTAATTCTGTAGACATATAAAGTTGTTTATGGGTCTGTAATTAGACAGCAATCAGTCAGTGCTTGACATTTTAGCACTTCAACCGGCTGCAATGCAGAAGTACCAACTTCAACCACAAATCTCTCATTAAACTTCCAGTAAAACAGGATTACTGACTGTTATGACTGTCAACATGCTTTTTATTTTAAATAGTAATCAGAAAAGTGATTGTAGTTCATTCTATAAATATGCATATTTCCTCTATCCATTTTTGTTAATTTTTTAGTTGAGGTATGATACAAATTGAGTAGGATGATGTCATGGAGCTTTCTCCTTAGAAATAGTATATGGTTCTGTGCCAGTTAAAATGTTTAGCTTCAATTATAAAGAAAAATTAAGATGTGCTGTAGAGTGAAACTACAATGGTGAAAGATTAATTAGCTAATATTTGTGAAGCTCCAAAGATAAATCAGGCTATGTGCTCTGTATGTGTGTGTGTGTGTGTTAAGTATTACTGCAACAGGGTTGCTAAATGCACGGTTGAGAGTTGTTAGAGGGTTGAATTTCCCCCCCCACCCCCGATTCACTCACTTCATCTGAAGTCTTCCATATTGTGAAGGCTTTGCAGCTAGGCAAGTAAACTTGCATGATAATCTCCCTGGCACTAGTGGATCAATACTACTCAATTAGCTTAGCCCACGCATCTTTCACAGTCTATTAGTGCCCCTACATGTCTCATCACACTAAATCCTTTGGGGGGAACTGAATGCTGAATCACTATTCATTTGCAGTTCCTTGTCTCTGGAAGACAGAAAATTGAGTGTTTTAGGGGTGGTAGTGACCAGTGAAGGAAAATTCCTTATTTAAAGTGGCCAACACTTGGAGCTAAATGTCCTTGCCCAAGCAGATCCTGAACTGTGGACTTCTAGATAGAAAAGGTGTAGCAGTGTGTATGGACCTCTTAGTATACAAATCAGAAATGTCTTAGTTATATCAGGTAAAGTGCTGATCAAGTGTAAACTCACTCAAACAGTCGTAACAGATTCATTTTACATGGGAAGCCTTTTATGGGTTAAATCATGGCTTGACCTTAATTGGCATATAAAGATGTTAAAACTACCTTTTCTACTGTGTTGTGCTTTCAATCTAAAATGCGGTCTTGGGCTCGTGTCAGGTGCTTACCAAATTTGCATTACTAGGTGGTCTGGGAGTCATCATGGTTGTTAAGAACAGTCAAAGGACTACAGTCAGTCTGTCCAGGCACCAAAAGGGGATGCTTAAGAATGGGACTTGCAGGTGCACCAAGCTTACACCAGCCATTTTGCTAGATATGGCTAACCAAAGTAAAAGAATAAGCTTCTTCTAAAAAGCCTGAAGCAAAATAAGTGACATCTCATTATACTTTTTTTAAAATCTGTGCTTTTTTAAATAAAAATAAATTCTGGAAGGAACTTTGTCAGTAGTATTTTGTCATTTTCATTTAGTAGGATATGCAAAAACTTCAAGCTTTAATTTAGTCCTTTCTTTTTTAACCATCTCTGGTCTAACCAGATTCAATATGAAAGAGGCTTGGTTTCCCCATCTGATTCAACAGAAGTCCTGTAACAACATCTACTTTGCTTTATGAGACTTCTAATACCAACAGCCTCCTATGGACAACTCTGTGATTTTAGTGCTTGCTAATCTTCTTTGAGATCTACCTCACTGCTCATCAGCTGACATATGTATTTCTTTTATTCAGATCTAAGAGTTTGCCTCTTTTGCTACCATTGGATAATTTGTAACAGCAAGGTTTTATTTANCCTATAACCAAGCAGAAACAGACATTCATAACAATGTTAATAATAATAATAATAATAATAATAATAATAATAATAATAATAATAATATTTGGAGGGAGGATCTGTCCTCCCACATAGCAAGTAGCAGCCTGAACCACTAGGCAGAGAAGCCGTAAAAGGATCATGCAGTTCTGAATATTACCTCAATGATAGTTTATTTTCTCAAAACCCACAAACATCTAATTTGGCACATTGTTCACAACTTTTTAATGAGTCTGTTCCATAAATCTGAACAATTTTTCCCTGAATTTTTCACTTAATTACATCTAAGTAGTAGCAATCTATTTTGACAGTGATAACATCATTTTTGCTCATTAATTTCTCTAATGTGTTTTGTAGCCATTTACTGGACCTTTCACTATTTTCCTTGAGGCCACATTTGTGGCCTTAATATAGAATTTCACAAAGGGATGCTTTTCAAATATCTTTGAGCTTCTATATTTACTTTGTATTTCAGTATCAGAGTCTTTTTGCCATTTAGCGTTCTTCCCTCTTTCTCTTTTCTTACTCACAGTTGGGAAGGGGAGCGTTGTTCATTTTTTGTTTTACAAAAAAGTGAGAAACAGTGTCTCTTGTGCCTTCTTCTCAAACAAGTGATACAAATCATTCATTCGATCAGAAAACCTGATTCTGAATAATGCCTATAATGAATATTTTATTCAAGTATAGACCTGTGGCTACTTCAGAATCTCCACTGGACTTTCTATCCCATCATGCAGCCACAGTTTTAGACACAAATAAGGAATGTGTTCTAACTACAGTTTAGACATCTCTTCCTTTACCATGTGCATGCTTAGCATATGTTTGCACATTTCTTGATAAGGCCAAACCTCTGCGGCCAAACATGTTACAATTTACATTCCTATCGAAATGTAAATTGTAATGGTAGTGAAACTGCTGTGTTTTATTTCAATGTGCAAAATACCAGGCGGAGGGTTTGCAGAAAGCTTAGCCCCATGGCAGTGTCATACTACCCAGTAAAACCAGAGGAACTGCAAAACAGCTGGGCGGTAGTGCCTTCATGGAGAACAGCCTTCCTCTGGTTTTGCCTTGCTCCTCTCTGAGGGTACCATCCATCAGGATTCCTCAAACCAAGACTTGCACTTTCTGTATGAGACCAGCAGAGCTCAGTTGCAGTTATAGTTATACACTACAGTTTTAGTGAATGTTGTAAACTGGGACACTTGTGAATATTTCAGTTGCTTTTCTGTTGACGTCAGAGAAGGAAATTCCAGGTTGCTGCATGATAAATAATGGAGACCTGTGATTTATTTACTATTTATACACTCTGTTTGTCAGAAGTAAGAGCGCAAGTGAAAATTCCTGTGTCACCATAAAATTTTCTTTACCTCATCACAGTTAAACCATAGCAGCAGTGTAACTTTTTGCTTAAGGAGGTTTTGCAAAACTTTAGTCTCTAGTTCTCTTAACCTCTGTAGAGCTGTGCAGTGCTGCCACACTCAGAAATGATGGACATATATTATCAAGCCTCTTTTGTGAAACAGATTGAAGAGTTATGTTTTAATTCTGCTATAAGGCCCAGAAATGCCTTTAAATGTAATTGGACTTAGTCTGCCCAATATGAGTTATAGTCTTTGGTTTTTACTTTTTTAAGAACTCTGGTTCTGATGTACAGTAAAAAAGGAACAATTTATCTGCTTTTCAATTATTAGTCAGATGGATGGTGTAGTCTGCTGTTATGGGAGGATGTGTTCATCTTCTCTGGTGGTAAAAAGGCAACAGGATGGTTGAAGAATAAATGTACGATCAGGGAAATTCTGGTTTTGTCATTTCAGAAAGGAAGTAGACTTTTCTGCTGGAGAGAAAGCATCTGTCTTCTTGGAGCTGTGTCATTTCATTTAAGCACCCCCTGAAACTCCCAATGTACATATATGCCCTCTACCACAGATCTGTAACTGTCCGTAAACAGGCAAAGTTGTGTGTGATCACAGTATATCTAATTTTAAAACATTGTGTTTAAGACTTTCTGCACATTTGGCTCCTGTTGCTAGAACACAGAAAGAAGTGTCTTTTCCAAGAACTCAGAAATACGAAGAAAATTTATTCTACCTAATTTTTTTTTTAAATAAATGCAATAAATTAATTCCAAATAAACATTTCTGTAGTTTCCACTTGCCTGCTGGTAAATAGAGTATATGTCATTTCCCTGTGGAGTTTAATTATCATTTTACTCAAATCATAACATTACTAAGAAGGTTTCTCATCCCCTTCTTGATATTCCCATGCTTTTGCATCTACTTTGGTGTAATAATGCGTGGTCACAAAGTAGACCAGAAGGTTCTCTTCTCCACTGTTTTTAATACTTGGTTTATATTTATAGATTTAATGTTTTTATTTTATTTTTGTCAAGAGATGTAGTGTTGTAGGAACGTGGTTGGAGGGTTTTTTTCTCTGCAATTGTTTGGATTTTCCAACCTAGATATTTTGTAATAAAAGAATTTCCTTGTGAACATCTTTATTAATCATTGGGAACTTGGATTCTATAAGAAAGAAAAACTTGATATTTTTTGCCTAAGTTTGTATTTTGTTACTTAGTCTCCCATTAGGCAATTTTCTGATAGTAAATAACAGCCATCATCGTAGTTATGCTTCAGCTGAATATCTTGGGACTAGATCTGAGCTCTTGAATGTTTTTGCTTATTTTTCCTCATTGAACTTCTTACTCAAAAGGTATTTTGCTGCTGTTGGCTAGTCTGCAGTCTCCGATAGTATAGACAACTTACAATTGCCTGGAAACAGTCACTTCTTTTCAACGCTTCTCAAGAACACATTAGTTAACATTGCCACAATTACTGCAAGCTGGTGTTTCTTCTGGATTAAATAAAGTTGGATCTTATATTGATCTAAAGCTACAGTGCATGTACTGCCAGTCTGCAAAGTGATGACTTTGTAAAGTGTTTTTTAATGCAGTTACTTTGAACTACTCCTTTATTTCACAATAGATTTAAAAGTATGTTTAGATTTACCATGTTGTCCATTTGAGCTGCCTAGACCCCAAGCTGTGATGGATGGATGCAGTTGAAATGGGCAGCCCAGGAGGTCATATTTGCTCCACGAGGTATGCGTGGCGTGCAGGGAGGTGGTGTGGTGGCACCCACTGGGCAAAGAAGGTGGCCGATGAGAAGGGGCCACCAGAGGCTTTACTCACATGTAAACTCTCTGGGGAGGCTGGCTGCCCGCGTCTCCATCCCTTTACCATTAGCCCAAGAGAAAATTGTTTTCTTCCCAGCAGATAGTCTCCATTATTTCTAATACAATTCAGTTGCTGTTGTATTCCCACCTAGTTCATGCTTTCTGTATTCCCTGTGTCCCAATGTCTGCATGACATTATACCATAAATGCTTCAGTCTCTGTTAAATCTTAATGAGAAGCAAAACTAGCTTGAATTAACCGGGTCTGACTTTATCAATATTTTAACAACATAATTTATGACTATATGTAAAAAGAGACTTGTAATTCAGAGGATTATCCACTGCTGTATAAGGAGGTGGGGGGCGGGGAAATCTCATTATAACATTTTAAAGCCTTTCAAGGCTTTCTGAAATTGAGTTGTCCCTTGGTTATACTTGCAATCAGAATGATTTTTGTATTTTTATTTTATTTCTGTCTCATCTCCAACCTTTGTAGAAAAGCCCTCCGGACCAGTGGAATGAAACTAGGAGAAACCAGTAGGTTGTTCTTGAAATTAGGGACCGAATTGTTATGCAACTATGTGTCTCTACAAGGAACTAAGAGTCTGTTAAAGGCTCCCGTGTTCGCTGAGATTTACATTTAATGGTGGAACCTGCTTCTGTTACCTCTCTTATTGAGAAGCTTTTGTAGCACAGTAAGGCTAATACTAATCACTTCATCTCTTGTGCCTGGGAGGGTCATGACTAAACTATTTTGAGTCACGTTTTCCTGGCTCCCCTCAGCCCCTTGCTCAAGGATTGTGTGTTTAGGTGACAGTTGCTACTGTAAGTTATATTATGACAATATAATACAACTTCTATATAAATTGTATCAACATGTGTGACAACAAGTGTGACATACTTAAGGCTACCCGTAGCTTTTCTTTATTGTGTGTTTTCCTAGAGCTTGTAATGTTTTGGAAAATACTTTCTCACCCTAACATCTCCAGAATTTTCACTAGTGTTATTGAAAAAAATTTTTAGTGAAAATATCAAAGCACACACCTGCACCCAGAGTTTTGTAATCTGAGGTCTACCGAGTCTAGGCTTGATTACAGCCATTTTATCAAAATCTGATGAACTAGCAAAGAGAGGAAACAAAGTCTCTGCATTTCTTCTCTGGCAAAGTCAGTTCTATGCATTAACTAGGTTTACAGGGTACCAAGAAAAAAAGTAATGAGTTCAAATGTTGAAAAAATTAATTCCTTTCTTGGTCAATTTTCATCCAGTTATTCCCCAGTATTAAGCATGCTTTAAGAAAAGAGCTGTCCCATAACTGCTAATTCAGAGTGGCTTCAGAAAGCAAACTTAAAACACTGCCTCTCTTTAGCAGCGTACCAGTCTTTCCAAACTATGAATAGCAAAACTGTCACTACTTACGACAACTGTTGCGGCATCTTTTAGCCATCTCTTGGTTTTCGCCTTTGTGATTGATTTACCATTCCTTTGACCATTTGAATCTTAGTGAAAGCACAGTAGTCCTGGAAAGGCAGAAATTTTAGTCTTAAAAAAGGAAAAGTTTCTTTTTCAAACTGGACCTTGGCAAAAGTTCTGTGGTGTCTACAGCACTGGTTTTCCATAGTTTGTAAGATTGCAGTTTGGCCCTTGGCTTGGAACAGGGCCAATGCTTCTTGAAAAGCCAGCTCCCTGACTCACTTTCAGACTGTATCAGCAATACAATGGACAACGTTTTGGAAAACCTGCAGACAAACTTTGCACATTTTCGCATTCAGATTTCTATTCCCAGGCAACCCTAATTTAAAAAAAAAAAAAAAAGTTATTCACAAGTGCAATTGTCATCAAGTAGCATCTGCAATCCTATTAAGAATGAGAGATAGGGATCATTATTTTTGCGTGCAGCTTGAAAAACAATTATGAATGACTATTGCTTTGAAAAACTTTTCTATATAAGTATTGCGATTCGAATCAGCTGTTTACAAAGGAGGGATGTGATCTGAGCTCAGCCCAGAAAGCTTCAATCCTCTGAGTCTTTCTCTCCAAAGTAAATAAAAAGAATTTGTACAAATAGATTTTTCTGGGAGTATGTGGAACTTGGTCTCTTTCTGTCTCTTTGGAAGTGCTTTGATTTGATGCAGTAGGCACAGGGCAGTAAACAGTCATACACACTGGCGTAACAAAAGCACAGTGTAAGATTCAGATTTCTGGTCCCGGAGACTCGGTGATCCATTTTCCAGCTTTAGTTCACAAGGTATTGTGTTTCCTGCCTTATTTCATTCTTAAATTTCAACTTAAAATAAACTTGTAAAACATCACAGAGTTTGGCTGAATACATCAGATCTATTAGCTGGAATAACAACTTTTCCGAACAACTTCTGATTGTAAAATCTCTTTTTGGGCCAGCTCCCTTCTCCCACTCCTATGTTAATTAATTAAAGAGCAATATGATTGTGTATTCTTCATCTTTCTCAACTGATAAGATGTCAGGTAAGACAAACCATTAAAAATGGCATCTGTGAATGAGTTGGTTATATCTACCCATCTAGAAGCTGCAGGATCAAAAATATTCCATATTATCATGCTGCAGTTTTAATGGCTATTTTAGGAGCTAATGTTGTCCCATGGTCTACCAAATGCGCCTGCATTATGGACTTTGTTTATTTTGAGTGCCTTGAGTTTTTGAATACCCACTTCTCCTTTATTGAGCTACCCACTTGGTAGGACCATTGTTATCTTATAAAATTACAAACAAATTCTCTGTTCAGTGACTAAGTATTAATAGTATTGCTAATGAATATCTTTCTATGAGCTGAAAATCTGCTGTGTTGCCAGTTAGTGAATTAGAATAATTTATAAGACAATTGAGCATCTGCCAGTGATATTCTATGATATTGGCTGGTCATATCAATAACGTTAAATATTGCCTCCAATTGAAATGTCTGTCATTCGTAGTGTAATTAAATTTTTATTGTTTGTGCTATCTGCACAGCCCCACATCTTCTCTTAGAGCTTCTATTAAGAAAATAAGATCAATTACTCAGTATAAGTGCTCTTATTTTTAATAAGAGAATGTTAATCTATGAGTCTTACATACTGACAACTGTACTGTAGTATCTTGGCTCTCTAGTAGTTTAATTAATAAACATACATTTGCTCATTTTGCCAGGGCAAGTTTATTGGTATAATGAAATAATGTTTTACTGATGAATGAAACTCTCCAAATCTTCAGCTTGATTAATTTCTTAGCATGAAAATGAAGTGGATTTCTTTTATCAAACAGGTTATTCTAAGGTGAATTTAATGTGGGGTTTTTTCCCGTTAACACATTTCCGTATAATTATCTTCCTTGTTTTCGACTTTCAATTAGCTCTTTGGAATATTGCAGTTGTAAGCTTTTTCATGTTTTTAAAATTAGGTGGTCACATTTTCTATTTGATATTTTATGTGAATTGATTCCACTCTGTTCACAGACATACTGAAATATTGCCAAAAATTGTAGACAGATAGTTGAGTTACTCTTACACCAAATTGTCTTTGTTGCAGATAGCTTTTAAATGTCAATAAAAGGTGAAGCTTTAGAATATTATTTAGAAATTCTACATTTCGTCTTTTGAATGATACATGCTATTTTCCCAGGTTAGAAGAACTCCTTTAACACAGAGCTAAACAAAAGTGGACTTTCATGTCAAAGTCCTAAAAAGTTTCATAAGTCTTGGTTTGTATAGGTAAACCACAAACATATGTATTTTCTGGTACAAATATATGTTAAATTTAATTAAGTTATAATTCAGTTTATTGTTATCTCTCTGTATGTCGTTTTCCCTCTTTTTTCCTGTTTCCTCAATCTGTTTGATATTTGGAGACCTGAAGTTAAAGAATCTAATTTTTTTCAGAACCCTAAAGGGAAGTTTGCTTTTGTTACTCATTTCTGGGAACACCTGTGCACTGTGGAGTTTAATTGGGCTACAGCTGGTGCCACTGAGGTGTAGAGCAAGCAGAGCTTTGCAGTCTGACTGGAAATCTTGACATTGTGTGTCATTGGCTGTTTCCTAAGCTATTACTGTACTTACATAAGGTAGGTGTTAATTTTGGGGCGATTGCATTCTCTGTTGACTGATATAGCCGGTGTAGGAAGATCAACACTATGAACAGTGAGCGTATTGCACACTAGCACAGAACAAGTCTGCTGAAAACCCACTGAGTTTAATTGCTGTTTGGAGAAGTTAGGTGGTCATCTTACAAACACTGTAATGAAGAATCGCTGATCAGCATCTTAAAAATGTTGAGGAGCGTTTTATATAGAAGGGAGAGGAGCTATGTGTTGTCTAGCTTTAAAAGTGTGATTGGAAGCAAGTTAACTGTCTTCTGACCTAAGGAGATTGTAGAGGACTAGGAGAGTGAAAGAAAGGAGGAAATAAGCTGAACTTAGACACCAAATATGCTGATCAGAAAGAAGAGAAATTTGAAATTAAAATCAATGTAGGGTTAGCTTACTAGCTATTATTTAGTTTAGAAATGGTAATAAATCAAGTAGTATTGAACTTAAAATATAAGAATTCTTCTGCTTAATGTGTTGAATAAAATCGAGTAAGGAATTTAGGGTGTCGTCCACTGTGCGTAAAAGATGACATACTGTTCTTTTTCTTACACACCTCAGTACTATAGGTTTGTTAGCTCTTTCACACATGCAGTAATATATGTTACTGCTTGAAGAAATTGCAGACAGTGGCCTAACTAATAAACCAAGTTTACCAACTTCTGTCGTGATGTTAAAAGCAGTTCAAAGCACATGGTACACCCATGTGCCCCCTCACAGAGAAGAGAGTGTCTCTGGCATGGTGGGTGGTATGTGATAAGGCAGTGGGTCTGGCTACCGTCTCTGGTCCGCCAAAGAGTGAAGGCTTAGCTTGTACAGCTGAAATAATTTCAGCATAAAATTCCTGTGGTGGCCCTGAATTACCACAGACGGACTTAGCCATTGGCACTTTTCGAGGACATGCTGCCAAAGGACCAGCTGCTTCCTGTAGGAGACCTGCCATCTGGAGCTTAGAGAGTGATCCCTTTGATAGACGTCTCTGGCAGGGAGCGACTTGCCACATGTAATTTTTCCTCTTTTCTTTTTTTTTTTTTTCCCCCCTGAATTTTTGGAGGATTTTAGACAGTAAACTTTGTGGAGAGACATTAAAAGATTTCTCTTCTCTCTGGGTTGGCAGTGGGGGAAGTTATCTGATTAATTATTTGGGATTCAGCTTTAAATAACTAAAGTTCAAAGTTAGAAATTGTGGCAGAGGACTGAAGGTCATGTCAGGGACTAGCAGCCAGAAAGTACATGAGTGGACACAGTTTGATCAAGGGAGGGGAACTGATTGTGTTCTGGATAGGAAGCTAGTAAGAAAGATTTTCTTTGTTATGTGTTTAAAGACTTAAGAGAAAGAACTTGAAACGTGATGAAATCCTCTGTTGAGCTGGAACTGCCAAAACAAGCAATGAACTTGGGAGTGATTTAGACAGGCTTGGCTTCAAGTTGGATAGATGTATTTCCAGTTCCACATAGAGAAATATAGAATAACAATAACATGGGATAAAGGATACAAAAGGGGAACATGTACTCACTAGCCAGAAGTTAATAAATATTGAGCAGGATGTCAATCTGGAGATAGGAGTAGATGCAATTGTAAAATCCCTGTGCTAGAGTGCAAAGTAATGAGGCTGCATTCTTGTGGGTCTAACTGCTGGCTCAAAACAATACTTAATACAGTTTGTTTGTGGATCGACTTCTTCCTAGCAGAGCAGACCTATGTTTGAAGTGTTACACAGAGTGCAAAGATATTATAGAAAAGTAAGCGGGAAAGCCTGATACTTCTTCATGAAGTAATTTCGCATGACCTTTTCTTACAGGTTAGTTCCAGCTCAGTTTATTCTGAAAGGGCTCCCGGGACATAGCAGGGTCCACGTGGTGGCTACCTCACTGTGTGGCTAGGCGGTAGGTCATTCACACCTTTCCGCAAAAGTAGAATTGGCTCCCTGGGAGTTTCTGTTCCAGATCTCTTAGTTGTTGTAATAAACTTTCTTTAGGCAGTACAGTTCTGAAACATCCTCTTGAGCAGCAGGCTCAAGTCTAGGAAGCTCAGTCTAGGAAGAGCTGGTTGTTTTAAAAGCAATCCTGGGCTTACCAGTGAGGACTGGAAGCAGGAGGGCAGAGCATTTCAGTGGATGCATTGGTGTCCACGACCATTTTGCCCCTCATTTGCTTTATGACTTTGCTTTACACTTTTGTATCTCTGTATCATCTTGGCTACCGAACTGAAAGTTATTCAGATAAAGATGGCTCCTTGCCATGACTTAAAAAAGTCCTCTGACAATAGGACTCTGGTCTTGCTCGGGAGGCATACGTACTACTTTCACTTACAGAATCTTTCTGTAAAAGCCAGCTGTATGTTTTCACAATGGTATCAAGGAGTTTACAAAATTTGTGCTGAAGGAATAACACTGAATTAAATTTAAAGTTTTATGTTACCTGGCTTTCATTTTATGCATAGCTCTCATCCTTTTTGATACAGCAAAATAATAAATAATTGCTGCAGTTAATTAAAAGTAGAAGTACAATTGGATTATTTCATTCTCATTTTGTACGAACTTCAAAACAAGAGAGATAATTTCTTTTATACATAGGTGCACATAAGTTATTAGGAAATTAGAGGAGAATTCATCACGACCTTGTTTTCCTCTTTGAGAGCTTCAAACTATAAACTCCTGTACTCTTTGGTGGTATGTGGGCCTGGCATAGGCAAAGAGCAAGCAGGTATTTACAGATCATAACTCAGGAAGGAAATTACTTTTGCCACATGAGGGAAGCTGTACCATGCTGAAATACAGTGATGGTTTTGGAAATGATTTTTATGAATTTTTTGTTGAAAACAGGAAACAGTATGTGTCTTAATGTCTTTCCACATGGTATTTTACATGTGAGATATGAGAAATGCCACTTCATGAGTATTGCCCCTAAATTTCAGTGAAGCTGGATCTATCTGCCTGTACCAGAATAGGGCTCGAAGCTGCTTCAGCCCAAAGCCACCTTCAGTGATTCAATGGTCTTACTGCAATGTTAAATTTCAACATTATACCCTTGGCTGTGGTTGCTGCGGTTTTAAGAGATTGCCAACACTTGTTACCCACCCTCTGTGGAAGGGTTAGTAAAGCCACAGCAGGAGCAGTGGATAGAAATGTACGTCTAGACTGCCGTTCCCCCTCCAGCAGTCATTTTTGTGCTCTGACGGTGAGCTGCAGCCACTGAGCCCGGGGCAAGCGTTGGTTCCTGCTGCCCCTGCTGGAGGTGCAGTCCTTTTTGATAGCAGCAGCAAACAGGGCCAGTGTATTCGAGGGAGGCATTTTTGTGGTACTTTTGATGGTACATTTTGATGTGGTCTGCAGGGGATGAAGTTCCCATGCCTTGCTTTCTTGCTCTTGTTAAGAGGAGCAGCTACTAACTCATTCTCACATGACATTCTTGAAGAATCACAGGGAAAAGCAGAGGTAGAAATCTACATGGTCTCTTAAAAGTCTGGAGGCTGCTGGAGCATTTTGAGGAGCTAAGCTTGTATGATTGCCCAGGGTCTTTATACCCTCCTTGAGGTATTCGGTCTTGACCACAGTCAAAGGCAGGATTCTGGCTTGCCACAATTTTGCCTGTTTCCTTCTGTGTTCTCTTGTTCATAAGCAGCAGGCAGGAAACTTGCAAAGTCTGGATGATGGAAGCAAACTACAATGGAAATTGGAGGAGGAGCAAAAGATTTGAATTCACTAAGGTACAAAATGAAAACAGAAGCGACCGTACCATTTTTATCTATTTTTTCTTTTTCCCAAATGATACTGCAAGTGGTCCTTCAGAAGACGTAGCAATAGGTTGGTGATAAAGTATTAGGATTAGGCCTGCAGCAGGTGAAATCAAAACAAATCAAAGTACCAGAACTAAGGACACTGAAAGCTAGTTGAAGATGAGAAATATTACTGTTTCTGGGTTTGTCAAAAAAAATAGCAAAGTAAAAACGCGTATTTCTAAACAGTAATGTAAATACCTTTTGGCAAAGGTATTTATATTAATATATTAATACAGTCTGAAAACAATATTGCATCTTTTTGTGTAATACCAGCTTTCCATTTGCACTGTTAGAGAGTTTTGCAGCCACTTGACTTTACCAACAGGGTGTCTCAGATTTATCAATTGATTGAGTGTGTCTCACCATAAAATGGATCTCGTTACAGATGGGGGCATACAGAAAAAAAGTATGTATGCTTTTAAATTTTAATAGATGAAGAATAAGTAAATAATTAAAAAAAAAAAAATATTCCTGCACTGTAATTGCTCGATAAGAAAGGCTTTGCCTTTTATCATTTTTTCATCAGTTTTTTTTTTCCCTTTAAGGTGATACAGTAGGTGCAGTGTTCAAGATGTTATGCTCAGTAAAAAACCCATTTGTGCTATGCACCTCCTGTAAATAACTTGCTAGTGTTCTTTTCCCTCGGAATTACTAATAAGAAAAAAATTCTATGATGGTCTTATAAGATGGGTTTTGGAACATCTGTTTTCTTTTATGCGAACGCCTCACACCTACTGTTGCAAAGCAGGCATTAAGTGTTATTTGTTGATGTTTAAAGGTTCAATGAATAATTCAGCCCCTTTACCCTTCTTGCTTTGCCGCACACCTATTGAGCTCTCAGAGCGGAGTCATATCAATAAATTCTTACTTGCTTTACAGCTCCAATTTCATGCTTGGCCTTTCCTAAGATACATGCAAGCAAAAATAAATAACTGAAAGAAAGAAAATATCTGTACAAATTGTTATAGCAAGCCTCGTGTGCGTGTAATAAGCCCTTCCCATCCCTTCTGGATTAAAATGGATTGTTAAAAGGAGTCTGCATTTTTTTGATCAGGCAAACCCTGTTGTGTTACAACTATGTCCACCAATGTGTGGATGAGAGTTCAAAAATATAATGAAGTTGCAGAGCACTGTGGGTGCTATCTTTAAAGGTCATGAGTGTGTCACTGTGTATGTACCTAAATAAAGTATGTATTACGGTGAGAAATGGAACCATTGAGTTCCATGTTTAGGAGGTCTAATTTCTGCATGGGTATACTTATGATGATTGCAGGCAGGTAGATCATCTGCATGTGTCTCTAACTTTTCCATTGTGACAAATATGAAGAAACTTACCTTACCTTTAATTGCCAACAGTTTTTGCAACTTGTTAATTCATGTTCTCTTTAGTTCACTAAAAGCTAATTATGTGCTGAAGGGTCAGCAGGGGAAGAAAGGATTTTTATCTGTCTATACAGAGGAATTGTCCACATTGGAAAAGCGAGGACTTTTTTAGTAAGCATAATGCGAAAAGCGGTTCATTTCTCAGTTTAGTCAAGATAATCATATCTAGTCTTAGAGCAAAAGGCAGAGATTTCTCCTTGGGTGCCTGAGGCATTTGGGAACCTGAATACCCTTGCAGTCAGTGGAATTTAGGGATCTAGATTCCATTATGAGCCCAGGTTTAGTTCTTGTAGAAAGATAGATGATAGGATTAACCACAACCATTTGAAACAATTGCAAATGGAAAGGTTTGTTGTCCTCAGTGAATAATAAAAGGTATTTATCATCATGCTACTTAACCTTGCCTTAATTAACGAGTGTTTATTAGGAGTAATTGCCTTTGATGATGGAATAAAAGAGAAATATACTCCTATACTGGAAGAGATTATTTTAAAACTTACTTCCTGTGGGCTTCCTTGCTATTAATTTTGTTTCAGTGAAGCAATCATTTGGACTCTTCTGAAGATGAACATCCGTTGGCATTTAAACTAAAATTTCACTTTTTGTTCAGTCACCAACTTGTCAGACAAACATTTTACAGTGGAGTTGTTCAGGGGAGAAAGAGAATGTCCCTTTCAAAAGTGTTGTTCGTCTGTAAAAAAGAAATTATGACGTTGATTGAAGAGAAAATGTAATAAAGTACTCAAAGTATACCTTAAAATCATATTTTTTTCCTCTGTGATGAAACCAAAGGGATTTGATTCTTCTAAATAAACCTCTGGCTAGACATGAGCTGCCTGTAATGTCTGCAGATTTGTGAGAAGTTCTGCTTTTTTCTGAGTACTACTACAAGGCCTGGGCTGCTAAATTGTTTTCTAAACCTCAAGGGATATTTAAATATAAGTTTTTCTTCCTCCTCCACATGAAAAAAATATTGTTGAAAAAAGTTGCTGGGAAAAATCTTTTCTAAAGCACAGTTACAATTTAAATACTAGCAGTGCAACTTCTCCCAGTATGCCCCAAGAGGTGTAATTTTTTAAGGTTTTCCTAAATGGAAAGAATCAAGCAGAGAAGATAAAGTGTGAAGCTTATTTATTTAGTATATTAGTTCACAAAGTTTAGATATACTTATTTAGGAATAAAGTGTATTTAATATTCCTGAAAATGATTGAATGGTTCAGTTTGCCAGCTGTTATTTTCAGTGAGACCTTCATTTGACAACAGTATCTCTATTCTGTTGCACTGGATAATTGAATTGATACTTAGATAAAAAAAATCATGGTTACATAAAAAATAGGTACATGGTGATATGAAGTGTCACATAAGCACTTCTAAAAATTTTGATTTTTTGCTCAGATACTTTAGGCTAAAAGTGGGAACATCTGTACTCTCGTTTTGTATTTTGTTGTGTTTTTTTTTTTCCTAGACGCTTAGTATCATTGTCTAAATATTATATATTATTAAAGCTTTCTCGCTGATTGTCTTAGTAATGTACTCATTTGTGGGTGGTAATGCTGAGATATTAGTTCTCTAGAGTTCTCCAAAGTGGAAAAAATATTCCAGATAATGTTCCAAAAGTTTTCAAATCTTCTGATTATCTGGGTATACCTAGCACGTACTGTCGGTCTGGCATATTAGTATGCTTTTTTTTTAAAGAGTATTTTAGTGAAAAGTGACTTTATACATCACTCATGCCACCTAATTATATTCTGCTGTTCATATCTCATCAAGCATGCAAGTTGTTGGGACAGCAGTTCCACATTCTAGCAGATGGAAGTCACTATTTTTGTAACTATAAATAGTTAATTTACTGTCATTCTTTATTCCTCCAGAGGCAGAGGAAATGAAAGGAAGTAAATCGATATAGTAATAAAAAGAAATTTGCAAGGTTTTTGTACTGGCTGTTACTGTTGGTTTTGTGCGATTGATCCTTTTAGCCATTTTTTGTTTAATGATATCAGTGGAAGCATAGTGTAATATCTGTTCAGACAGTTGTTTAAATTTATTATTCTCCAAATAAGACTAGCATTTTGGAGAACAACATTATCATAATGCTCCTCGCTTCTGACGATTTGTGTTCTCTTATTGACCGTAATGCCCGTCCTCTGTATGGGTCAGTGGGAAACACGTGCCTGCAATAAAAAAGGCAAACATACGAATATGATGACAGTCAGAAGTGATTCTCTTCAATGAGTGCATGAATTCCATTTGTGTTCATGTTTTTACCCTCATCTAATTTTTTTCTCTCTAAAACTTTGTATACATTTATAAGTGTAACTTTCAGTAACGCAATTACACTTACATGCTTTAACTAGTCTGGCTTTTCTCATGTGCATTAACTCTCTGCTCTGTTACCCATTGCTGTGGTTGTGGATAGCAATACTTGTGCTTATTGCAAAACACCGCTACTGTAGGAGACACATTTTTTAACAACATAGCAATGTGGTGTCCCTGTAACAGTGAGCACACTTCCACAGAGTACCGAGAGCAATGTTGCAGCTTCTACTCCGCTCACAGAAGCAAACACAGGTGTCCTGTTTGCTAGTACCCAGGAGACCTGTGGCATGTTCACTGTTGACAGCAATGAGCAATTTTTCATATGCAAATGAACCCTGAACATATTATTTTCTTCCTAATTTAAGAATCTGATTTTTTCAGATATAAGATGAAGACAGTAGCCAGTACATACTAATTTTTTAAGGCTTACTGTTTCTGTATAGAAATTGAACTATTTAAATTACTTTACTTTCTCACAGATCTTCAGAATTTGTTGATTTTCTTAATTACAGGAGGGGAAGTCTCTGGCACCAACAAGTAGCCATTCAGGTGGCTGTATCTTGATTTCCTTTGGTAACTTTCATGCAAAGATAGTTGCAAGGATTGTGTTCAGACTCAAAAAAAGACTCTAAGATTTGGTCCCCAGTTCCTGCTCTCGGATGGAGAACTCTTGTTCGGGTTTGATATCTGCTCCTGTTGGACCAAGTCCTTGTATCTTCCATCAGCTGGTGTGAAGGATTTCATTCCATACCAGTCAGGTATACAGATTCACTCCACACCAGTCTATTGGTTCCCTGATAGCATCTGCCCCTAACAAGCTGCCTACCACTAGTGTTTGCACACCAATACATACTCTTTATTATCTTTCCTTCTAGAAGGAGCTGTTTAATAGCAATGCCCGAATAAATGATCTAATGGCAGAGTCCTAGTTGGCTCCTGTACTCTGTGAGAAAGAGATTTCTCATTAATTTATCAGATTCATACCCTCCATCCCACTCACAAGCTGCTCACTTGTTACAGTAAGTCATTGAATAAGCCTAAAATTTATTGTATCTGTTTTCCTGTGGGGAACTGTACAAATTTAAAGACAAGCTCCTGATTTAATAGAATTCTGATGAGTGCTTGAAAATTTGCTGAAGATTCAGTAAGAGGTGCTTTACTGACTCGGTTGATGCCTTTACTCAAGAACGATAAAATCCTGTGGAATACTGGTATGAGGGCCAAAAAGAAAGCATTGCAATGGGCACAGAAGTACCAGTTCATTAGCTAATACACACTTTGAAATATTTGAGGCTATTTTGACCTGCCACTGTAGTGAGTTTAGTTTGGAATGAAGCTGTACCATGACTTGGTAATCCATGCTGTCCATAGGAACAGTGATACAGTAATGATGCTAATTTTGAAACTTGCCATTTTGTATCATTCGCTTAAGAAATGCTGGTTTTCTCACTGGAGCCGATGTAGCATAGCACATTATTTAGTAAGTACCTTTTCCTAACTACTTCTCTCAGCTCTGTTATTTCTGTGGCCAACTACTGCAGCAATAGAAGGTATGATGAAGAAAAGACTCTTATGTGGTATGTTGATCCGTCCATAAACAATACACATAAGAGAACCTAAACTCAGAAAAGGCTTTTTTTGTTTGTCTTCTGATAGTTGCCAATTTTAATTTAAGTGATTTAAGCGCTTGTGATATTTAGCACCTTGGTTTAACAATGAACAAAGTAATTTAAGCTGCACCGAAGGGCAGACTTTAAAGGTTAACAGCTTCTGCATGTGGTTTTGATGGCAGCTTTGACCAAGATGTAGTATTCAGAGAAGTGAATATTAGTTAATAAGAAGATTCATTGGCAGGTGCAGTGGGATTTAAAATAAAAAAAATTAGGGAGAATTTATTTTTCTTGGTTTTTCTTCTCTGTTACAACTTGTACTGAGTCTGATGCTGAACATTGAGGTCAGATGTCCATATTTGTTCAGCATTGACCTAAATCAGCTGCTACTAAAATCACTGTGAATTCTAACTGTGTTTTAAGACAAAGGTGGCTCTGCTCAGTCCTATATGTATAGTTTGGGGTGGAGGTGGGGTGTGTGTCCATGAATGGATTGAGTGATCTTTATTATTTTTTTAGTTCCTCAAGTTAATTTAAACCATTGAAAAATATGTAGAATGTCTTTTTAAAGAGGCAAAAGACAATTAAAATTCCAGTTAGAAGAAAGAGTGTGGTTTTAGCATCATCTTACCATAAATCCTTCTGTCATAGCACATATTAACAGCTTCAAAGCAAGAAAAGATGTTTACTTGCAGCTGCATCAATTTTCACAGGTTCTAATTTATGATGGAAACATTTCACTTACAGTTAGAACTAACAGTAATACTGTTAAAGTAAGCGTTAGAGATATTAAAGCCCACTTACCGGAGAGGCAAATATTGATGTATTTCACTGTCTGCTATTTAAGTTACACGGTGTGTCCTTATTTCCTTCTAGAAAAGTTATATGCATTTGGAATAATGAATATTCCCTGCCTGGGCCCTACTAGTTAGAAGGAATGGATATTTATTTATTTATTTATGTTCCCCCTGATGATTAACCCGGTCTCTTACTGCAAATAGCAATTGACTCTACTTCTGGTTTTCCAAATGATAGTGAACTCTACTATTACTCCACTCTTGAGGGGAATTAATCATCATTAACGCATTAGAGAAAAATGAAGGTTTACAAGTTGTGTCATCTGACACTTACTGTTTCATTTTTCTGACAGGATTTTTGAAGGAACCCATGGAAGTTTGGTGTAGTTTGTATTTATTTCAGTGAGATTTGGATGCATTGGTCACCAGCCTTCTTTGAAAATCTAGCCCTTAGAAAGGGTTTACAGAATCAATTAAGTGACCTGGAAGCAGTATTTCTGTTATAATTCAGGGACAACAGAATACATATGAAGGGGGGGAATGAAAGAAAAATAAAAGCTTTGAGGCATGTAAGTGACTTTGAAAATTCATCTTTATTTAGGATCAAAGATTAGACATGATACGATCGTTCTGCTTCTGGGTTTCTTCTGTTTTTGAGATGCTTTAAATTGCTCATGCAAATCTTGCGTATCTCTGCTGGTTCTTGCAGCTTATGAACATACACTACTTAAGAGACAATGGAATGAGTAATTCTTCATGAAGTTTGTAATATTTTAGATTATGATATTTTTATTTATGGTGCATAATATCTTGCTTCAAAATAATCCTAATAAATTCATTGGAAATAAATGTGAGAAATGATCTCTGCCTTAACTGCACTAAGGATTTCTGATTCAAGTCTGATACAGGACTATAACAGTTTTATACACTGTGGAAGCATTGAAAAGTTGTTCACCCTCAGGAGTCAAAAGAAGAAATGGCATATGATTGCCTAGTTCTCCATAGTTCTCCAGACTGGGCTGTTAGGATCCCAACTCACACACAGAGTATTTATTTTTCTTTCTGTTTTATATTAAGAGAAGATGTCTGCCTTTCTTTGCTTTCAGATAGGTTCAGTTTCTGCACTGAGATTTCCGAGAGCATACAGGAGATTCCCAAAATGTGCACATCAAGCCTGGCAGTCTCCTGTTGGGTTCAGCAGGCTTTTTCATTCACCTGTCACATTTCTGACCTTTCAAGCTCATGAGTTGTTTTTGAAACAGAGTGTTTCCATTCATGCATGGAAATAGGTGAAAATACAGCACCAGTCAGTATTTGAAAGAGAAGGTATTTGGGCATTGCGTGTGTTTGTGCATTTTACTGGAGCATCTCTAATTTAAACCTTGCGAATGTGAAGCTGAAGCTGATGTATTGAACTGCAAATCTAAACATAGCTGAACAGACAGTATCTCCGTATTCATTACACAGTAGAAAATTGTATGACCTCATTAAAGAAAGAAATACTTCGGCTGAAAACCAAAGGTACATAATGTTTTCAGAAGAAACCTCTTGTTTTCAGTCTTCTAAGAAAAATGCAATGGAAGCAAATAATTTTGTTTAAAAAGTTTTCCCTTAGAAAAAGCTTCCAAGATATTCATTAGTTTTCATTCTTATTCCTCCTTTCCCATTGACAGCGCCTTGAGAGACTCATGTAATCTCTTTGTCTTTCTTCCCCTTCTTTAAAAATAGAGTAGTAAGATTTAATTGTATCAAAGTATTGCGAGCAATCAGAAAAGAGTTGAAAAGAAGGATCTTTAAAAGCAGTAAATAATATAGCTTGTTTTTAAATGTCTTCATAAAGTAAAAAAGCTCAAGTTTCAAACTGACAAATTAAATTGTTTAGTTCTTTTTTTTTCTGAAGGCATAGGCTCTGTTAAAGCGTGTACCAAGGAAGGCAGTGTGGGAATGGCGTTGAAATAAAAAAAAAATAAAAATCATTCTATTATCTAGGAGCATGAGTGGAGTGAATGGATAGAAGTGGAAATTAATGAACGCCTTCCAGTGGCACAGGCTGTAACTGTGTCATGGCATTGGTCTGTATTAATATAAATGGTAAGACAGCATGATTCTAGCAGCTGTAGTTCTGCTAATTGTTTGCATTCGTGGCTTAACGATGCTAGAAATAAATGGTACGTTTCTCAGGAAAATACATCTAACTGACACTTTATGTTCAGCTCTGAACCAAGTGACTGTGAGCTGTACGTAGTTTGCTTTGCAAGTGTTTGAAGCAATGCTAACCTTTGAGATTCCCTGAGGGAAAGGAAGTGTTATTCTCTTGATATAAAATGTATTACAACTGTTCACATGCTAAGCAACATACGAATTAGAGAGACTGCTGTAGGCTCACAGAAAAGTTGCATCTCTTACACATTAATACTTCCAAGTACCTTTCTGAGCATAGCTGTGCATTTTGTCCTTCTCTCAGGACTTGCTCTTTTTGGGAACAAGGAAGCTTTAAAGATGAAATTTGCTAATGAGGATAAGGAGTTCGATTTCAAATGTCTTTAAAAAAAAAAAAAATTAATTTCAGCAACGACACAAACGTAATTGCATTATATAGGAACACAGGGCGGAAAATGAGTATATCTGTTATTGAACCCAGTGTCCTGGAAAAGGCTAGTGATGCCCACAGAGTCCCAACCCTGCGCACAGGACAGGTGCAACTGTCTCTGTCAGTCTCAAACCTGTAGTAAAAGACTTGAAGTGGAACGTTTAACGTGCCCTTAGGTAAGAGGACAAGAATGTCGCTAATGTCCCAGGCCTCTGCAGCGTTGGTGTCTGCTGTAAGAAAACTGCTGTATATAACCCCATGGAGTGTACCAAAGCCCCAGTGATGTTGCCAACCTGATGGGGGCAGAGTCGTCCCTGCTGTCCCAAAAGTAGCAATTGGTTTGACTCTTAAGCATGAGAGGAGATACTCATCAAGTACCTCAGAAATGTTTGTACCACTAACTCAAACCAATTTATCTTCCTTTTAATCCTATTTGCAATTGGAGCAGTTGTAGCAATTGAAGGTAAACTATGCATCAAAAAGGGAAAAGGTATTCATCCCTAGCAGCAGTAAGTTTCCCTGAGCAAAACCAGCAGAAATAAAGTTGCATGTGAATCACACAATAAAAATGTGGTACAGACTTCCACTGTCCTTCCCATAAGTTTCTCGAGTTCCAGCTTAAAACAATTAATTTTCCTGCCCTGCCGCACTGTTTGGAGGACAGTTACAAAACTCTTTTCTCCTGTTTTTCGAATTTAAATATATTGCACGACTAACTGGTTTTAATACATTGCAAATCAGACTGTGTATAGATGTAGTGCATCAAAGTATTTGACCACTTGTACATCGCCATGTTACTTGCAGTTATCACTTGATCATGCCAACTGCACACACTAAAAGGGCATGTATATGTATATGATAATATATAGCTATATTACAAATAAGAAGAATGCTAATAGTAGTGCAACCTATTTAATGGACAGAACCTGTCAGTGTGGTACACTATCAGCACATTAGCCAACATGACTTCAGTAAAAGCAAATTGTGTTTGACAAATTTGGTGGCCTTCTATGACGGGGTTACAGTGTTGGTGGATAAGGAAAAAACAACTGACATCATCTACCCGGACTTGTGCAAGGCATTTGACACTGTCCCACACCACATCCTTGTCTCTAAGTTGGAGAGACGTGGATTTGATGGATGGACCACTCAGTGGATGAGGAACTGGCTGGATGGCCTCACTGAAAGGGTTGTGGTCAATAGCTTGATGTTCAGGAGGAGACCAGTGACGAGTGATGTTCCTCAGGGGTTGGTATTGGGACCGGCGCTGTTTAATATCTTTTTCAGTGACATGGACAGTGGGATTGAGTGTACCCTCAGCAGGTTTGCCAACAACACCAAACTGTGTGGTGCGGTCAACACACTGGAGGGAAGGGATGCCATTCAGAGAGACATGGAGAGGCTGGAGAGGTGGGCCTGTGCAAACCTCCTGAAGTTCAACCAGGCCAAGTGCAAGGTCCTGCACCTGGATCGCGGCAATCCCAAGCACAAATACAAGCTGGGTGGAGAATGGCTTGAGAGCAGCCCTGAGGAGAAGGACTTGGGGGTGCTGGTTGATGAGAAGCTCAACATGAGCCGGCAACAGGCACTCACAGCCCAGAAAGCCAATTGCATCCTGGGCTGCATCAGAAGCAGCATGGCCAGCAGGTCAAGGCAGGTGATTCTGCCCCTCTGCTCTGCTTGTGAGATCCCACCTGGAGTATTGCATCCGGCTCTGGAGCCCCCAGAGTAAGAGGGACATGGACCTGTTGGAGTGAGTCAGAGGAGGGCCACAAAGATAATCAGAGGGCTGGAGCACCTATTCTATGAGGACAGGCTGAGAGAGTTGGGGTTGTTCAGCCTGGAGAAGAGAAGGCTCTGGGGAGACCTTACAGCAGTCTTTCAATACTTAAAGGGGGCCTACAGGAAAGCTGCGGAGGGACTCTTTATCAGGGAGTGGAGTGATAGGATGAGGGGTAATGGATTTAAACTGAAAGAGGGTAGATTTAGAGTGGATATTAGGAAGAAATTCTTTACTGTGAGGGTGGTGAGGCAGTGGAACAGGTTGCCCGGAGAAGTTGTGGATGTCCCATCCCTGCAAGTGTTCAAGGCCAGGCTGAATGAGGCTTTGAGCAACCTGGTCTAGTAGAAGGTATCCCTGGCCATGGCAGGGATTGGAACTAGATGATCTTTAAGGTCTGTTCCAACCCAAACTATTCTATGATAAAATGCAAGAGAAATTGTCTCCCTGATTTTGTAACACTAAGATCCTGTGTGCAGACCAAGAGTCCTTTTTTTCCTTTCCTTTTCTTCTTTTCTAACTTGAAGTCAGTGTTTGTTGTTGGTGTGCACTGAGATCTTTTCCCACTGAATACCCCTGAGAAGAGAACCAAGGACCAGTTCTTAACGTAGATTCTCGCTGGGTCCCATGGAGGGATTTCAGGATGGGGATTGTTGCCGATACTGTCTCACCTTGGCTTGTGTAGAGTTTTTCACTATGCATGTGGTTTTGACAGTCATTTTGAAGGGTGAGAAATGGCTCCATATTTGCATTTTTAACATTCATTATGGAGAAGCTAGAAGCCTGTGGTTTTCAATTGCCTTCCTAACAGTGGTCAGATGATGAAGACAATCTGTTTAACAAACTGGCATATAAGATAGCTTTCTCCGTATGTCACACATTTGCCATTCCATCTGCTGGGTAATAAAGCCAGCAAAACCCCAGCCTGACCAGCCCTTTAGGTGATCTTCTTGTTGTCTTCCAAAAAACACCAGAAAAAGTGACAAACTCACTTAAGCTTTAACATATTTTATTTCATTTAGTGCGTCCTGTTCTTGATACTATATAACGTAAAGCCAACAGGCATAAATCAAGTATTTGAGGTAAGCATTGTTTTTTATACTTTGTCCTTAAAGAAGGAGATATATGAGGTTGTGAGAATATGATGCACCTTACCAATGTTTTGTAACAGGTACAATAAGCTAATGCTTTTCTTTTTTTATGTCAATTAGTGTTAGTGAAGAAGTGTCAGACTCACAATATTAAAGAGGATGTCTGTGTTACCAGCATAAGTAATAACAGGGCCAGACAAAGAAGTTTGTCTGTGCAGTTGAACAAAATATAGAAAAATACGAAGAGGAATTAAGCGAAACACGCATTTGCCAAACCACATTTTTAATAGGCACTTTGGTTCTAATGGAAGGTGGAAAACTTTGACAAGAATGGATTTGAAAGTATTTTTTTAACTAAACAAAGAGGCCTACTTGATAAGTTGCTGTCAAGTTGGCATTTTATGTTGGGGTGTTTCAGAACTTCCTTCATATATGGTTCAGCTATTCTTTTAACAGTCTTCTACTAAACGTGGTATTGTTGATTGCCAAATGCTAATAAGGTTGTGCTGAAAACGGTCAAAATTGGGCTTAACATACTGTTTCACAGTCATTTTAAGTGTTTTTGTATGCAGTGTTCGCCTCACATTTATTAAAGAAAAAAACTAGTAAAAAATTTGTCATAGCTAGGGCTTCTAGTGAAGATGCCTTCTAGCCCTGGAGACAGGTAAAAAGATCTTAACCAGGTGTTCTCAATTTTTTAGCTATAGCCTAGCTACAAAGCTGTACAAGCACAGCAATAAAATGAAGGTTTAGTTTATAGCATTATTTGGGGAAAAATACTCTCAGAGTGCATCATGGAACCTTGTGCTTGAAGGAAAAGTCTTTTAGTTAGGCAGAAGTCTCCTAGAAAAATCCCTTCAGTTTTTTAAAATTATTTGAGGAGTGAGAGATGATAGTAGCAAAACATTACGATTTATTAGATATTTGACTATAAGACGTTCTCAGCTCAAAGATGGGATCACTAGCTGCAAGATTGTTATTTGAATCCCTAACGGAGATGGTCTTCTCTAACATTTTAGTTTTATGCTGTGAATAGAAGGGTGCATAGAAGCACAACACAGATTTGCTTTTTTTATTGGCTCTTGCAGAAGTCTTCCAAGTAGTTTGTACAAAATTGTGCATCATGCAGTCCGCCTGACATGGCCGAAGCTCTTTTATTATCAAATCATAAACAGGATGAAGAAAAAACTGAGAAGTCCTTGGTGGATGCGTTGTCCTTTGGATGGGCACGGTGTTGCTAATGTGCGCTGATCTAATGTCAGAAATACAGGTACACATTAGAGAAGTTCACTCTTCTGCTTGGTAAAGCTCCTTTTCTCTTTCTGTAGGTGTGGAGTGGGACAGCCATTCATTCTTAGTTCACAGCTCCTTAAGAGGATGTGGTTTCTCCAGTTCAACTTTTCTTTTTTTTTTTTTAATATGAGAATAAATACATTAATTCTTGAGTCAAAATTTATCTTTTGACAGGCACAATTGTGCAACATATGTTAGCCACTCAAATCTCAGTGCCGTGAAGACCACATAAGAGCTTCAAGAAAAAAAGGCGCTGTCAGATGTTGAAGTATTGCGATTTCCTTCTGTTGAAGCAAAGGAACTTCACATGGCTGCATCCCTACACTGATACGCTGGTATTGAACTGCAGATTTAGTTTGCTATGCTGTTTCCAGTTTGTATTATCTCTTGCAGAAATCTTCAAGTAGTGAGAGCTTTTCTCCTGTCCCTGACTTAAGTACTTGAAACCTAACTCTTATGAAGCGCTGCAGAGAATAAAGGGATGACTTTTATTTTTTCCAGGAGAGCAGGTGTTGCTGAAACAGAATGTAAATATGGATAGATACTGCTGTGATGAGAGCATTATAAAAGTACATATAACACAATGAAGGGCTACTCCTGCAGGGAAAACTGAAATACATTCCGTACAGCCCAGTAAAAAGGAGAGAGTTAAGCTTTTGTTTACTTTTTTTTCTTGTAAACCTCTATATTTATACTCAATGTCAAAATGTAAGTTAAGAGATAACAGCAATTGAGGACACTTCTTAATTTTCATGTGTCATTACTTATGACTGGTTCGTGACATAGAGAGAGTCTTTTGTAAATGAAGATGCTAGTTATAATTGCTCTGATATTCTTTGTTGTACCTGTTGTCCTCAGATACAGTTGCATCCCTTTTATTTTCTTTTGTTTATTTCTGACGTTTGTTAGCAGAAAGAAATCTTGGTGCCAAGCTATAGACTGAAAGAAAAAGAGAAAGGAGATTGTATAGAGGCATGTAAAGAAAGAGAAGGGGGAAAGAGAAATGCTCTCTGGTGCTTGTTCAAACCCTCTACATTTAGGAAATTGTCCCAAATGAACTCGGGTCTCTCTCAGAGTGGTTGCATAGTGTATCTAGCCCTAGTTTCTGTAGCTTATCTCACTGGCACACTCTGCTAGCCTTGGGTGTAGTGCAAAAGATGAGCAAAGCTTTTGACCGCCGTGTATTTTGATATAACAAGTTGTGTTTGCTGGGCAAGTGATTTTTTTGTACAAGCATCATTCCTGAGGTCATATGAAGGTCCATGGGTGTGTGGTATCATCTCAGAAACTCAAAACAAGGCACAGTGACCAGAGTGGAAGTGGCTGCCTCACTCCAACACTCCTGGTTACAGGCAACTTGAATTTTGTGAAAAATGCACTCTAAAAATTATGGAGGTTTTGTGTGCAAGGCATAATTGAAGATCTAAAATCACTTCCTTAATTATCTGGATTGCTTTTTTTTTCATGCTGGAATTAAAATGTTAACTACAAACTTTTGTAATTTTGATGCATTAAATTGTATAAGCGTTTCAAGATTTCGTGCATAGTGTAACCTCAGATCAGAGGAGATAGAGATGCCACTATGGACAGATTCACACATTTTATGTAGAGTTTCCTTAAATTTTGAAAAATTCTGAGGTGGAAAATGTGGTGTCATAGAGCAATACTCAGTATGCACTGCATTTGGAAATGCATAATGTTGTATTTTTCCACGTTGGTGTCTTCCTCAATTCTTAGCACTGGGTTATGGAGGTATGCAGAAGGCTGAAGGGATGTAGTGCTGGTGCGATGTGTTGGCCCATGTTTCCCTGGGGAAGATTATGATGTGTAGGGTACCAGTGTGCTGCAGGTGGCCCCATGTCGACGGGTGTTTCTCAGCATAAAACTACATGGCAGGCTGTTCTAGCAGTGACTGTTATCTAGTGATTATATTATCTAGAGTATTATATTATGTTATCAGTGATTATATTATTTTGAGTATTACCCCAGAGCAAAGAATTTTAATTCCCTTCCTGCAGATCCCTAAGTTACTGAACTCTTTTAAAGGAGCATATGTTAGCACTTTCATATCCCTCGTTAAATATAAATAGCAGATTTTCTGAAAATCATTTTGAGTTTTTGGGAGTAGGAAATTGGGAACAGAAGAGTCCACTGTGTATCACAACTCAAGTTCTGTTTAAGCTGTTTGTAGACACGAGTTTGATAAATAATATTTTGATTTGCAATAAAAGTTTGTATGGGAGAGATTGCAGTTTTAGGACATGATTAAACACGTGAAAGTGGAACACTAAGTTGTTCACTCCTTTACAAAATAAGGATTGGATTTTGTAACTTTCCTGTATTTTTCCTTACTCTGAAAGTTTATTTAAAACCTCATTTTCTGTATACGTTTTGTGTGTGCACACTTCTTGTTTTGTCCAATACACCTCTGTAGTGATGTGCCATTTTATGCTGTAAAAACGTGTCCTTACGGTTACTCCAGAAATTGTTTCATTGCCTTCTCAGTTGCCTTTGTAGCTTAAAGTGTACTCTTTTAGCCTCCCCTGGGGGTAAACCTTACTTTTTTTCAATCCTATGAAAATGAAAATTTTCCCAATTTTTTCTTGAAATTATGTTCATTTTAATTCAAGACCAATGCTAATTTTATTTAGAACATAATTGCGGGTTTGTGCGTTTGTTGGGTTTTTTTTGTTGTTGTTGTTTTTTATTTCAGGATTTATTAATTTATAAAATAAAAATAAAAACAACAAAAATGTAGTGCTAACCTCTAAAGCCAGTCACAGTGCCAGAAAGCAAGAGGACATCATGCTCTCAGTTTAGTTAATGTGTAGCTTAGGCAATGGGCACCTGGATTATATTTTTTCCTTGACTGAAGAATATGAAATCACAGTTTTGACTCCTATCGTAGCTGTAGAGTCATAATATATTATGGGGTGACTTACTTACAATCTTTCCTGTTGATTCTTTTCTGTGGTTTGTTTCAAACACATTGGGTTGGGTTATTTTGTCATTGAGGAAGGAAAAAAAGGGTATATAGGTGGCTGTGAACACTTGGGAAAGTAAATGACTGTTTCAGTTCCTATTTTAGCACATTTTCAAGTTTTGTAATGAAGAAATACCAACAGGAAAAAATGATGGCTCTTATCTCAGAATATTGTCTAGCCTTGCGGTTATGACCCTTGCTCAGATATGGGACTTCACATTCATTCTTTTTAATATAAAGATTCAAATCTGTTTTATCTCAGGCTGGAGCTATTTGATACTCTCCACTATTCTTAGAACAAATACTTTGTGCGGAACAAAAGAAGTGTCTGCAAGTTATCTTCTCCTGAAGTGATATGTAGGGTTGTTTTCTTTGGTTTTAAATTTAAACCACTTTTTTCCCTTTCTCCAAGGTTGAAGGATGAGTATTGTCTCTGATAGGGACCCTCATGGCTGTAATTTCTCAGATAAATAGAGCTACTATAAAGATAAATACTTTATACAGTGTTCAAAATTTTCTGTGGTATTTATGTCTTATTTCACCAGAGTGTATGGCTAAATTCTTGATGCGTTTTGAAATTATAACGGAGTGCTGGAGAAATTAAGACTTCCTAACATAAGCATAACTAGGTAGAAAAAGTGAAATCAAAGTGAAGGGTGATAAGGTTTAGGCAGATTTTCTGGTACAGCATTTAAAAGAAGTATTTGAAGCATTTCCTCTCAGAATTATTTTAACTTATTTGAGAATGTTTCATTTTCTCGAACCTTAGTGTTTCTTTTGCTTATTATTATAGTTATTTGTTATTTGTAAAATTGTGCAGCATTTTCTCCTACCTAGCTCAGAAGAAATTATTCCATTATGTTCAATCTCTTCCTTACTGGAAGAAAGGAAGCTTGGCTATATGCATTCATCTGTACATAACATACTTGTGTACACTTTTAGCGCTCTACTGCAAGTTCACATGAATAAAGATTCCAGCTGTGTACAGGAATAGATTATATGTAATATAGTACATACAATAATGTAATATAACATATTGCATAAACTCCTTTTATGCCAGAAAAGAGATTTTTTTACCTGTTATAGGGAGTCTTCTGTAACTTTTCTCCATTCTTTCAGTCTGCTCCAAAGTGGCTCAAAATCGATCCTAGCAGTTATGCAAATACTTCATTCAGTACTTGCTCTGCGATCGTAACTTGTGACCTTAGGTTTTAATCTTCATATGCAGTCCTAGGATACTTAGTGGTCACATTATTCATGACTGCCGTCATTGCAAAGTCATCCAAATTGTATTTATGGGATTTATATGTGCCATGGTGTACTGACAGTTTTATGGGTGAAATTAATCGGAGCATCTAAAGATAAGTTTGTTACTTGCCACTTTCTTCCTATCCCTCCGCCCCATTATAATTAATGGGCTTTTTTTTTTACAGCAGGCTGACATAATTTTAATGATGTTTCTTCTGTGCCAGCTTTAATTATATTTTATAATCTATGATACATTATGCTTTCTCCTTCCTTGTGCTAACAGGGTGATAATCTGGAAAATGATACTTCTCTCCAGGCTTGTGCAGATGAGGAGTGATGAACAATATAGACACAAGCTGTTTTTCTTTTGAAAGGAATGTCAGCCCTTAATGTAGCTTTACTTGCTCTCAAGCTGATGATATTCTTGAAAAAATGGAATTCTTCTTTTCAAGTAGCATGTTCAGAAGTGAATGGAAAATAATATGCAAAGGCTTATTATATTTAATTAACTGTACCACATAAAGCAGAAAACACTGGTGTTTTCCTGATTCGTTTGTCATACTGTGTATTTTCAGTAGTAATATTTTTGCATTCATGTTGCTCGAATATTAAATGTTTTTCAGCATGATGACATGAAAAGGCACCTTGGCTGATTCGGTGTCATGGTGGTTTCGTGAAAGCCAGTGATGCAGGGAGAGATTTGCTACTGAGCATAGTGGGCCTAGATATATAGTTTAATTCCAGACAGCTTGAGTGTATTAGGTCAGTCAGTGTTCACAGATATGAATGACCTTTTTATAGAAGAGTATAATATCAGTTTTTGCTAAATTGGTGGTCTTTAGGAGTATTACCAGGAATTTGTGTTTTATATCCTTTCCCAATCTCACTTGGTTTTGGAAAGCAAGATTTTGGGGGCAATGTATAGCAGCAGCAGCAATACTAACCAATCTGTGCTGGCGTAGATGGTTTGGATACTGTGATTTAGAAGCCAAAGTTAAATCTCTGTTATCTAATGCCCAGTTGAACAGCCCAGGTGCTGAATGCCCATTATTTGCTAAATGTGAAGGATTCCGCATTTAAGTGAGGGTCACTTCTTTTGACCTTATAAAGGGTGTACAGCTCACACAGAAATCTAGCTCATAGCAAAATTATCTACTTAATGTAAAAGTGCTGCTGCGATTTAATTTCTCTTTTCAGAAACTAGGCGCTTTGCAAGCCTGGCATCCAAGTTCTGAAGTGTCTTTTGCCTTAAGGGATATGCAGGAAAAAGTCAAATTAGGCCACTTTCACCTATTTATCTCTTTAAAATCAGCACACTGGTGTTCACTGGGGTTGAGAGACGAAAAATACGTCAAACTTCACATACAGTGTTTAAAATAAAGGTGGAGAGATAACCTAGAGAAATAAAATATAACTTCCTATTCATAAACATGGAGTTATGTATTATATTTTTATGTACTATACTTTTACAATTCTGCACTGAGATTTCAGTAACGTAATCTCATTCCATAGCCTGGCATTTAAAATATTTCTCTTACTTATGCTAACATAAATGAAGAGAAACAAAAGTGGTTACTCCACTTCTATATCACGAAAAACAGATGCTCACACAGTTTCTGCTGAATGATTTTGGCCTCAGATTTTTAATGAGTGATGAAGATAGGAAATTTTTTGGTTATTACTGGGCATTTTTGTACTTGTTTTTCTCTCTCTCCATGTTTGACATTTCTTTTTCCCTTTCTCCTTTGCTTCTTTCTCACTGATACCTGTTTTCAGTTCATCTTCTAGCTGTGCTCCCTTTTTATTTATTTTCCCTCACTTCTGCGGCCTATACTTTTTACTTTTCCTTGCACCTATTTACGTGAGCATTTGCTTTCTTTGAAAGAAAGAAGTGGTGCTTTTTATATGCCTGGAATATCAAATGCAGAAAACTTTACTTTTCTATTCAAACTGGAAGAATAAAATTAAATTTTCTACAGAATAAGATTTCCGAATATTTTTAGTCATAAATCAAAAATGTTTGATTTTTAATATGTTTTTTTCACATTTATATTTTGCTAAAATCATCATAGTGTTACACTTAAATCTATTTTACAGCAATCAAAAAAGGATATCTAAATGATTGTTTAAATTACCAGAATTACATTGTCAGGAAAAAATTGCATTATCAGAAAAAGGAAGTTGATTTATTTTTACTTTTTCTTATGAAAATTTAATGTAATCAATATATTGTCCTAAAAACATTTTATTTGGGTGGAGCTGCATTTAGTTTTCTTACCACTAACTTCTCTGTTACAAAAATCATAACTGGCTGTAAAGGATGTAGAACAAAAACTGTGCCTACTGTACCTGCCAGTTTGTCTGAGACATCCACCCCTCTCAAAGGTGCTTTGGATAAATTTAGCGCAGTAATACAGAAATAAAAGATGTAGCTTATGTGGTCTTGCGGGCCAGGATCACTTCTTTTACTATGTTATCTGAGGCTTTACTCTGTTCATCTTATTTTCTTACAGCAACCAGCAAGAGTTAGTTGCAAACAGTTTAGTCAATCTTTCCTTAAACTCTTCACAGAAGATTGAAGGATGAGAAGTAGAAGTAAAGAACCTTCTGCAGCTGACGTTTTATCTTGGGTTTTTCTTTTGTTGCTTTTAACTCTTTTTTCCTCTCCTGTCTGTAGAGCACTGAAAATTTTGCTGTGGTTGAAATGAAGTTGAATTACAATGTGATTTAAAACTTGTGGAGCAGATTGAAAAATAGACTCAAGAGTCTTGATAGCCCTTGGCTGTGCATGTCTCTAAGATACAAACACAGCTTTAATTGCCCTGTTCGTAACTGTAATATGGATCAGTGGGGTGGGAGCAGCTCAAATTGTGATTAAGGAAAATAGTGGCTATGTGACTATTGATACTTGTTCTAATTAACATAAAGGTATATTAGATATGTTAAAACAAGCTACGCTCAATGCAACTTTTCTCCAACAACTATTCCGTAAGAATTCCATAGGAAGCACCACATTCTTTCAGTAACGCTTGCGTGGGCTGGAAATAATTATCAGAGTTTGAGGGCTGGAGGGGTGTGTACGTTTGTTTGCTGTTTTATAGCTGGCAGAAATAAGATGATCTCATTTGCTGTAGCACCGTTTTCTTTTGAAGAGGGCTTTCGTTGTTCCTACATAAGTCACTTTCTCTTTTCTTACAGTAGTTATAATTTTCAATTTACTGCACGTTTTCTTGTGACACCTATCATCTGCATATTATGACAGTTAAGGAGACACTTTCAGTTCACCTCTTAACCCTGCCTAGTCAATGAATATATTGCATCTGCTTCTTGAAAGGATTTCCTTTGTTCCATTGTACTTGGAAATTATGTCATCGCCCTGGATGCTCATATGTAAGGAATGAAAACCCAAACCCAAAACTAAGCTTTGTGGCACAGGTAGGTTCACTTTTTATCTTCCTCCATTCTGATAATTACTCCTTGCTAAGACCTTTTATTTTGTCTGTATGTAGGCTTTAATTCATTTTAATAATTCTTTTCTGCTGTGGCACTCTAACATGAGCAATCAAACCTCACTGCAGACATGAATTTTACACTGTGAGACTGTTTTTCACTTCAGACAAATCGTATCCGTTACTTCACATTTTTTCCTTCCAGTTCAATAATGTGCTTGGAGGAACTCAAGCATGTCTGACAGGTGCAATCCTCTTTTCATGGATCTGGCCTGGCTGGCCCTTACTTCACTGCATCTTGTATATAATCCTTTTCTCTTATTAGTGTGTCCTCGCGGCTGAAGGCAGAACCATACCTTGATCTTGTTGGGGTTTTTTTCTTACCTGAGGGGATATCTGCACATATTGGCTATCTCCTAGAACTCATTCAGCAGTGTGTGAACGACAAAACCACCCACTGAAGGTTTACCTGTTTCCCTCATTCATTTCTGGGCCTGTGCCCTTCTAATTGTTTCAGTACATCTTTCAGGTCCTGGTCACCAGCACACTGAACTATTTAATTGATTCCAGGGTATTAAATATTTACTTCATGCCTGAAGTCATGCCCCATTATCAAGTGTTCTTTTACCCTGTGGTAATGAAAATAGTAAGTAAAGCACTTCTCTATCAGAACGATCGCTCTCTCAGGGATCACCTTCAGCTTTTGGTGTTTAAAAAATAGGCAGAGAATTCATGCAGCCTCTCAGCAACTTGGTTTCATCTGTCATCACGATGTCATGCTTGTCCTATAATGGTCCCACCGTCTCTCTTCATCGAGCTGCTCATATCCTGTGTATTTTAAAGACCTGCCTGCAATTCATCTCTATTTTCTGTTCTATTTTTATTTGACTGGCTGCTTTTATTCCTCCTCATCCATGCTGAGATTCTAATTTAATTTCTGTTTGTATATCTTTCACTCAGACTCCTTCACTGATATTTATAAGTTCCAGTAAGACTTTTTCTCAGTCCTTTTGTCAATGTACCTTTCCAGCCAAATGTCACAGAGCTGTGGCATTGCAGCAATGTATTATTTACTTTCCAAATCCTATAATCAGTGTCAATACTATCTGTATGTTCGGTTAATCATTCTCAATTCCCCCCATTTCGCTTATTCTCACTTTTCCACCTCATTCTGTTCACTTCCATATGGTTTTAACTGTACCCAGCCTTGACAGTGTATGTCTTCTTCCTAACTTCATTTTTTAATCAAATTTGTGTTGCTGAGATTATTCTCTGCCTTAAATCCCACCTATTCTGTCGCTTTCTTTCTATTCCCCTGCGATTTGATGTATATGTTGAATTTAGTCACATTTCAGATAGTCTAGCATATTGTGCCCCCTGGTCTTACTACTTCAAATAGATGCAATCTAGGCTCTATTTCTCTAGATAATTTAAATTTTACACTGCTATCATTTCAACCTTTTAAAATGCTATTTTATTAGTGCAGTCATTTCATAGTCCAGTTGTTCTTTCTGCCGAGAATAAGGCCAACAATCTATCCCTATAACTAACTCACTGTCTGAAGCGTATTCAGCCACCATACATACTAGTTCTTTTCTGCCCTCATTTCTCTCCTGTTCCTTTCTCAAGGACTTCTAAGTCCTCCTTGATAAGTCAGACTCTTTTTTTCTTTGTTGTTAGCTGCGTAGCACATATCCATATTCTGATTTTCCAGTATATAATCCTGAATATCTTCCAGACAGTTTTTGTCATCATATGCTAAAGAGAGCTCCTTGCAGTTTTTAATTGGGAAGTCAACATACCTGAATGGAATGGGAATTCAAATATCAGCTGTTCTTCAGAAGACCTAGGGTACAGGTGATAACATGATACCAGAATAACTCTCAAGCCAATGTCCAGCAACCCCTTTTCACGTAGCAAATGTAATGCTAACCACAGCCACCCATTCAACTGTTTCCCTCTGCAATACCTATTTAGGACATCTTCCAGGCACCTCAGTGCTTGGACCTCGGTGAATCAAGGCCCACGCACTACAAGCACCCGCAGCTCAGCAATATGTGCAGTTATTGATGAACTTCAAAAAATTTTGAAAGTTACATCAGCTACTTGTGTTGCTGCAGCAATGCTGCAAAACCAAACACGCCTTGACTTCTCCCTTTGTTTAGATTCACAAGAAGCACTTTCTTCTGTCTTTTTCTCTACATCAGAAATCACAAAGATACATGTTTATTCTCTGAAGAGTAATCCTTTGTATCATACTTCGGTTCTGTTCCTGTTCTATTGACAGATTGCCATCTGACACAGGGTTGCTTGGGTGTCGGAACTTAATGCGGCTGTCCTCCAATTTACAGGTCTCTCCTGTTGCACTTTTTTTAACATCCAAATTTATGAGGTCTTTAAGGCATAAAACATTTTCAGGATTGTTTTTTGTACAATGCTGAGTAGAATCAGGTCATGCTTTCCTCTGATTCGTTCTCATAGAAATTTTAAAGGTTAAGGGTAATTTTGGTAGTTTTATTAAGGGGTTGGAGCAGAAGGGCTTAAATAAAGGGTTCTACGTCTAGTATTGTTAGTGAAATCACGTTGTAGCTTCAGCTTTTGTTTTATGGCATTCCGCTGTCACAATAATAGTTTAATTGCCTGAGGATGCTAATTTGAACTATCTGGTGCAATTACGACAAACTCAAACTCTGTAACAAAACTCTGATCCGCCTATAGCCAATATCATAAATACTAAAAATTGGTGTAACGTGCTGTTGTGCTGATTGACTGCAGCCTGGTTGCGGTAGCACCAGTGTCGTGGTGTAACCCCAGAGGGCAGCTGCTCGCGCACTGTCCCCACAGTGGGCTGGGGGAGAGAATTGGAAGAGTAAAAGTAAGAAAACTCGTAGGTTGAAATGAAGACAATTTAATAGGTAAAGCAGAAGCTGCACATGCAAGCAAAGCTAAATAAGGAATTTATTCACTACCCATCAGCAGGCAGGTGTTCAGCCATCTCCAGGAAAGCAGGGCTCCATCACACATAACAGATACTTGGGAAGACCAATACCATAACTGCAAACATCCCCCCTTCCTCCTTCTCCCCCAGAGCTTTCATTGCTAAGCACAGTGCCATATGCTCTGGGATATCCCTTTGGTCAGTTGGGGTCAGCTCTCCCGGCTGCGTCCCCTCCCACCTTCTTGCCCACCCCTAGCCTACTCGCTGACAAGGTAGCATGAGAAGCAGAAAAGGTCTTGATGCTGTGCAAGCACTGCGCAGCAATAGCTAATACATCTCTGTGTTATGAACACTGTTTTGGTCACAAATCCAAAACATAGCATCGTATGAGCTACTATGAAGAAATTTAACTTTATCCCAGCCAAAACCAGTACAACCCAGGAAAATATTTGTGGTGGTTTAGTAGGGGCCTTGCTCCAGAGCTGTGACCCATTAAGAATAAGTTGCATGCTGTGGTCTGTAAAAGGCTTTGCACTGAGTGACAATGGATTTAAAAGAGACTAGTTGTACAGATTTCTGGAGCTCAAAGTTGAACATCATCTGTAGCAAAGACGTAGCATCAGATGCTTCCATTGTAAAATAAATGTAATAATGTACTATCAAGTTTGAACTGAATTTTGATTGGTTTACTTATCAAGCATACTTTTAAGTCAAATCGACACATGGTATTTATTGAGTATTAGCATTTTTTCTATGTACGGGTACACCAGCAGGCACAATGTTAAGTCCTATGAGGAGAATATACGCTTGACAAGACTCAGGCTGGTCTTATTGTTTAGTGTGGCTGTATTTCGCAAATGGTTCATGCTGACCCAAGGATATGCCTATTGCCAAACAGAATGGGAGCACCCCTGTCTAAATAGGTTTGCTTGTCACTTTAGAATAGCCCATTTCTTTTGTGTAACTCAGAAGGGAGGTTTAAAGAACAAAAAGTACATGCTTTTTAAAATGTTTTATTTTATTAATTATGTTTACAGGTCTGCTGCCTCCTGTCTATTCCCCGGCAACCACTGGCAATACTCAATGCTTGACTTGCACCACATTTACCTGTGTTCTTTTCCCTGCCATCATTACTTAAGATGATCTCTGTATTTAGCATTAATCGAGCAGCTCGATGGGGTCTACACTTAGTTTGGTGGCAGCAAGGGCATAAGGGATATAACCTTTAAAAAAACAGTGACTGAAGTTTTTTCTAGTGTCAAAAACTTTGTATTGTTTCCAGTTTGGTGTATCTATGACGCAGTGTCACTCCCGTCTCTTCTTTTTTCACCTCTCTTTTCAAGTTGCAATTTCTATATTTTTCTAGGAAGTTAAGTACAACACTTGAGTATCGTTATTCTGATTTATAAAGCTCAGCAAATATGGATCTTTTTTGTTCAGTTTTTAACAAAAATTGAAAACAGTTCCTGTTTCCATCCAAACCTTATTGGTGAAACTTATACAGTCTTGTGGATAGGAAAAAAACAGGGAATGTTTTTACCAAAATGATGCTTAAATTTTTGTTCATTGTATTAAAAAGCTAAAACAATTTGCTTTGTTTAGGGGGGAAAAAAAGGAAAGCCTATTTCAAAGTCTCTAAAATTTTTCTCTATATTTTCTATCAAAATCACTCTCTGACTTTAAAAAATGTAGCCCTCTAATTGTTTGCCTACTACATCCTTCAGTGCTATGTAAGTGGTATGTAGGCTCCTAGGAGTTTTTTCACATCAGTGAAGGGAACATGGACTAAAATAAACTCATCACTGACGTACACAACTACTGTTTATACATGAGCAGCATTAAATCTATCCATTGGATAGATTTATTTGAGACTGAATCAATTTGCCCAACCTCGATATATCTTTTTTTTTTTCAGATGATATTAAGCTATATAGGTAAAGCCAGAACACTTAGGCTTGGATGGATCACATTTTGGAACTTTTTTTGTTAGAGAGAAGGGCAAGTCTAAGGTTTGTGTGGTGATAGCATGAGAAGTAGGTATTGTCATCTTTTCTCCAGACGTACAATGAAAGTAGCGCTGCATATGTAAATAAAGTTTTCAGCTTAGTTTGTACCAAAGAAGTGAAACACATTGAAATTCAACATATGTTTAAGATGAAGTGTTATTGCATATAGGCCATTGCACAGCACGCCTTTGAGAGATTGCTGGCAATAAAGAAAGATACTGCCTAAATGACAGGTCAGAAGTATTATCAGGTTGCAGTGAGTCATCATTTAGAATAAATGAATTTGGCATGTATGTTTTATATCATTTTAAAGCAATAGCGGAAGGAAATTACGTTTCACATACAGTACTTCCCAGTCAACTTAAATAGACCTACATTTGTTATAGGCATAATAAATTTGCTGAATTGCAATTAATTTAACTTTCCGCAGAACAAAATTGTTCATATGCGCTATTCTTTGTACTTAACACCTACCTGCCTCATTTATATAACAAAGAACTGACTCAGTAGGAATTTACTTGCAGCTGGAAGGCAAAATTGAACATTTGTTTCTGTTTCACATCTGGTTTGGTAAAATAACACCCTAAGGAAGCTCTTACCAAGAAAGTGAATCTTTTTTTTAATGTTTCAGCCAATATTGGTAGGAATAAACAAAAGTGTATGTATGTCAGATAACACCTGGACTAAAAATGGTTAAGAAACACACTCTGAAGCCTCTTATTAAGGATGGTAGCTGTAACATTGGCTTCAGGAAGTGTACAAGATCAGGTAAAGCATCAGAAGTTAGAAAATACTAGAGTTATTTTTGTGTATGTGTGTTTTGTTTTGTCAAATAAATGACTTAATATTTTACAGATTATTCATTTAGAGAAAGCTGCCCACAATAAAGTCCATTTCTAGGAAAACCTGGCAGTTCAGAGTTAATTCTGCACACACCACATCAGCGTTACTAAAATAGACTAGCTTTCTGCATTTGAGTGTACTTAGTGTTTAGGCCGGATTTAATACACATTTGTTTTATTTTTGCAAGTCTTTTCTTTAGAAACAGAATGCTGATAATCAAGCATCAATTCTTGTTTAGCAACAGCTTCATTTTCAAATTGTCCATGTGGCAATATTGGATTGCAGATAATGAATAGGAAATTTTTTTCGTTTGAAGAAGCCCAACATTTAAAAAAAAAAAAGTATTATGTATAATTGTTTAAAAAATTGCTGTTAATTCATGCATACAACTTAAACAATTTTGTCCATAATTATGGACAAAAGTTTACTTCTGACCAATAAGAATGCAGAAAAATAATTAAAAAATAAAATTTATGATTACCATGTTTGGGAACAATCTTCACGCATCAAAATGCACAAAGCATTCAATTTTTTTCAAAATAAAGAAAAAGACGATTGTTAATTAGATAAATTACGTAAAGTTTTGTTGAAAAATCTTTTTCTTTTGAACCTTATTGAAAATATAATAAAATATTTCTTAGTCTTAGATTTAAAAAAAACCTCTTTTCCATAATATCTGTATTTTGTGTCAAATTTTAATTCAAGTTAGCCTTTGAAAACATGTCAGATATGCATCTTCAAATCAGCATCAAGGGAATTATTATTAATAGTTGCAAGTAATTACAGAAATTACATTTTTAGCAGCAAGACTTTCATTAACTTTAAAAGTTAGTTTTTGCATGTTATCAGCATTGAAAGAAATTGCAGTAAATACTTGACTGCAATTTGTGTGAATACAGAAACAACGATAGAAATAACTGTATCTAGCTAAAAAAAGACTGTGGTCTCAGATATTGATACAAACATAGTTTTCCCAACGATGAAGGTATTTCTCTGTGTTGTAGAAGTTTCCTTTCTGTACACCGCATCACTGCTTATCTCACAGCAACTTTTTTCCCTTCTTTAAGCTGTAGAAGCCAAAAGCTTGTGTTCAAGTTGATTGAGGTCTTTTCCTGTCAGCCTAGAGAGTCTTTGGACAAGATGCAAATTCCTTTTTTTATTAATCAGCATTGTATAAATTGTTTCTTCTCTACCTCTCCCTGCACCCCCATACCCTTTTGCTCAACTCAGCAGAGCATTTTGGGGTGCAGAAGGGCTATATCTTATGTGCTTTGGAAAAAAAGATACTTTGTGTACATATGAAAACTTTTTTAATGCACTTGAAACATAATGTTATGTCAGTTCATCCAACTAAATTCTCCCTTGCCTTCCCAGAGAACAAAAAACTGTAGTCAGTTACAGTAACCATCATTATTCCTGTAATGACTTTCCCAAGAAATGATCAATATACTGTCCTTCCATTGGCAAGTAGATAATTTTTTTTTTTTCCTAAGTGTTTGGGGAAATAAAAGAACAGGCAGAGTTAAATGGATTTACTTTGTGGTAATCTCCCATAGGGGTGACACACACTGTGCTGGGTTGTGTGGTCGTTTACCAGAGAATGTTATATTACTTTCAAGGGAGAAAAAATCTCCCAAATTTCAAGCTGACTGAATGAATAGTAGAAAGTCTGGGATAGATAGTAGGGAATTTGTTATTTACATTCTATCCTTCATAAAATAATGCAGATGTCTCTATTTTCAAGGGGTGTTACTTTTTCTGAGGTATCTCTTGCAGTACCTCTTTTTCACTGGCACTAGAAATATTGTGTTTCTGTTAGTTGTGGGTTTAAATACATGCAGCACAATTACTTTGGGCTTTTGTATCAGATTTTTATCCCTGAAATACAGAAGGCATACGCTGGCTTGGTAAGAAGAAATAATATTCTTATAAGATTGGAGGAGTGTGGAAGGAGGCTGAGTGAAAGCTAATCCACTAACCACTGACAAAAACGATTGAAGGAGTGTCCTGAATCCGTCTGAAATTAAGAAACATATCTCCCTGAAGAAATGTGGAGGTACCAGTGAGAAAAGTGCAGGCTAACATCTTGGCTGAAGCAGGCTGACATGATAAATATGATCAGAGATCTTCTGGCAAGTTACCTGTCTTACCCAGGTCACAGAATCAAGCCTAAGAGAGACTATCCATGTTAGAAAATGGCATTTTTTGCAAAAATAGGTGAAGCATTCAGTGTGGTTCAGGGAATGGAAGTGTTCTGTTACCTATGCTCTCTTATCTCTAATTTCATAATGTGGCTTCCATTCGTGCCCTGTATCAAACTCATCAGAAGGTAATAATGAATACACAGAAAAAATTAAACACATGCCAATCGTTGCCCTAAGTCCAGTGTGTGGTCCCTCGGCTCTGTCCTGCAAATCCTTAATCCAGACTGATTTAGTAGATGAGCTACTGCAGTGTCAAACACACTACCAAAACATTCAGCGCCTGTTTCTGGCAGAACTCTTCACAAAGGAATGTTGCTTTGTTAGACAGGTAGGAGCTTCCCAGTGACTACAACACAAACTTGCAAAGAGCAGCAACTTGGGGTGCTGAGGGAAATAGGAAGCTGTTGCCCCTTAGAAAATGGACACTGCGAGGGAAGCCTCCAAAAGGAGTAAATTAAGGAAGTGTCAAATATATCAGGAAGCTCCCAGCTTAAAAGTTAATATGGATAAAGAGTATTTTAAAAGGAAGGATACCAGAGAGGGTGCTTGCCTGAGGGAGAGCGCCATCATTGTGTTGCAGGTGGTGGTAGTACAGAAGCTCCTGGAAAGTTGCTCAGGACGTTGATGTAAGGCAGTAAGCTAATGAAAAGATTTGAGAGGATAAGTAACTGTACACAGAAGTAACATTTATTTTCACTTCTGAAAGAAGAGATTCTTGGAGGCAGGATTATTTTAAATACAGTCAGCATAGAGTATAAGCAGTTCAAACAGTCAGCAGTAATGGTAATTATTATGCTATGTCTGGTTTAATATTGAGTAATAAAAGAGTGAGTGGCATATTTTCTTATCATCTTCACACAAATACTTTTTCAGGATTTACAGTAATGACTATCAGTATTTAGACATTCTGCTTTTTTAGAAGATGTATTTATTCACTCAACTAATTTTCTTTTTCATAATATTTGGACAATTTTTGACTTTACCAACTTGTGCATTTTTAACTTCAGGGTTTCTTACAGTCTATCTTGAGGCAAATTATGGTAATTGGACTTTTTGTAGGGCTCTGATGCTACAAATTTTCAGAGAGGTAGTAAAATGTCTGCTAAAGGATTGACAGTGAAGGCAACAGACGATCCCCCTTGTGGAAATTAAATGCTTAGTCCAGACCTGCTGTTGATGTTTCCAGGAGAGGACATTGATAGTCAGTATAAACTTCAAATATTGGCCCTAAGTATCATGAGCTAGATGTATACCAAATTTTTGATGGATAGTTTCTCAGTTCTGTAGTGGTCACGGACATGGCCTGTGGGGGTTACCCAACTTATAGGTGTGTAAAGATCGTGACCGTGGGGGTCTCAGGATTTGGTGATACACAAGGACATAGGGTTCTGGGTTTCAGAGAATTTCCTTAATACAAATTATTACAAAACTGCTATTAGCAAATGTATATATATACACACACTTAAAGTCACTACAAAATCAGTGCTAGGAAAGCAAATATGTGTATATTAAAAGTTATTACAGAATTCCAACTAGTGAAGCAAGTATATACGTATGAACTTTTACGTGTGTGTGTGCCTGTAAATGTATTATGTGAGGTGTTACCAGTACGGCATTCACCAAACTGCTCCCAGCCGTGGATCTCATCAATGGCACAAAAGTTTCACTTGTAAGATGACCTGTGTCATGAAGTCCAGAGTCAGCCAGGTGTCCCCAGCCAGGGTCCAGGCTGTCCGGGAGATCTTGTGCAGAGAAGCTCGTTTTGGGGAAGTAGCAGTTTACTTTTTACCCATTTTAGTGTAACTGGGTGTAGAACATCAGTTCCCAGAATAATTGTTGCTGACTCCTGTTTTCCTGGAAGGTCAGTTCCTTATCACTGTTTCTTTGTCCTACACCCATCAAGGTTTCTTTGTCCTGCCAACTATTCCTCATCAGGAAGGTTTCAGCAGAGCTTATCAGAGATGTCTCAGGGCTCCTGGCTACGGAGATGTCCTTTGTCAGTATGTTTACCAGGTCGTCTTTGTGGCAGCTCTGTCGAGCTCTTGTATTATACTTCGAGATAGGAGTAAAATTTGTAATTCGGAAATAAAACGCAACGCTGCATTCAGGAAAATATTTTACTTCATTAAAACATTTTTTTTAATGTTTGTTGCTGTTCTTTATGATGCGCGAATTTACCTGTGTATAGAAAACCTACACCCACTCCCCTAGTGCACCGTTTGCTTGAGAAAACCGCTAGTTGAATATTCACAAAAGATGCTTGGTACATGGCCCTCTCTATATTAATCTTTTACTTGCAATTCTTTGTATTTTGGGGGTTGTGTTTTGGTTTGGTTTTTTTTTTGTTTGTTTTCCAAATCGTTTAGATTAATGCCTTCACCTTTTCTATGGAAGCATAATCATTCAACACTTAGGTTACTAATATAAAGCCTTTTCTGCAAGAGTTAGTAGAAAAGCGTCAAAATGAGTGGTGCTGAGTACTACTGGATTGAGGTGGGCATGGAGAAGGCTACCTGCTTCCTCAGCTATGAACTCTCAGACTACTGGAAGAGTGATCCATATACAGTGATCCATTGGAGAGCGGGTACCTGGTGTGTAAGTGCATGTAGGAAAAAGATTCTTCTACCTTTTTTCCCCCGGCCATTCCCATCTTAGTTTCTGGTACTTCAGCTTCAGAAAGTCTGGATATTCAGTCACTTTGCATTTTGTACAACATTCAGTTGGCAAGGTCACATAGCAAATGGCAGCTGGATGGAGAATCTGATTTTCTTTTATGTTCAGCTTCTCTATTCTCTAAACAGGAATGATAGCTCTATCCTTTCTACCCTTTTCATAATGCTTCCACATCTTCAAACATATTTTTGAAGAGCTGGGTATTAGTTGTAGCAAAAAAATGCTATTGGATTATAATTTATTTCAATTCTTAGACCCCCTTAGTCTGTGAGCTGTGTCATTTTTTATTTTTATTTTATTAAAGTGCTGTTAAAAATTGACTGGATTGTCTAGAGATAAATTTTGGGGTCTTAATCTAGCATCTGATGCTGTGAATGAATGCTCTAAAGAATTAAATGAAGAAGTGGTGCAAATACCACCACAATAGTTTTCTTTTGATTTTAGTCACTTTTCACAAAGTAATTACA
>VYZM01002859.1:5575-18901 GCA_013398915.1 Dromas ardeola
CCCCCGCCCCACTGCCTCGCCTGCCGACGAGCGGTGCTGGCCGGTCCGCCCCACGCTGCGCAATGAGCTGGACACCTTCTCCGTCCACTTCTACATCTTCTTCGGGCCCAATGTGTCAGTGCCACCCGACCGCCCTGCTGTCTTCGTCATCAACCTCCTACCGGTGCTGGACAGTGGTGGGGTGCTCAACCTGGAGCTGCGGCTGAACGTGGTGAGGTGGCCATGCTGTGCCCCACATGGGGAGAATGGGCTGGGAGATGGGTGGTGTTGGGGCTGCAGCAGGGCAAAGGGCAGGCTTTGAAGTGCTCTTGGGTCATGGTGTGGGAGCTCTTGGGTGATGGAGCTCAAATTAGGGTTCTCCAAGGGCAGGATGACGACCTGGATTTAGGATATTCTTGGGTGATGGAGCACAGATTTGGGTGCTCTAAGGGCAAGGTGATCATCTGGATTTGGGGTGTTCTTGGGTGACGGAGCACAGATTAGGGTTCTCCAAAGGCAGGAGGATGAGCTGGGTTTGGGGTGTTCTTGTGTGATGGAACACAGATTAGGGTGCTCTAAGGGCAGGGTGGTGGTCTGGATTTGGGGTGTTCTTGGGTGATGGGCAGTGGGTTAGGGCCCTGCCGTGATCTGGGTGCTGTCAGAGCAGGGAACATCCCCAGCACTGCTTTAGGGTCGTCTCCTCTGCCATCAGAGCTCCCTGTGTGGTGAGAATGTGACAGTATTCGGCTGTCTGAACCATGAAGTCCCACTGACGTCTGGTGACAATGCATCGGTCACCTGTGAGACAGGTAGGCTAGCCTGTGCGTGTCCATCCTGCTGTGGCTGTGGGGGGTCACACCCGCCATGTGTCTGGTGAGAGGCTGGGTGGGAGATGGCAGAGACCGTGGGGGCATCTGGCCTCCGAGCCTGGCACAGAGTGCTCCGTCCCTGTCCCAGCTGTGCCCAGGGGAAGGGGTTGGCCCCTGCCCTGCTCACCCATATCTCTCCTGGCCCACAGAGTCCCTGGCAGGCTTCCTGCTCTCTGTCAACGCCACCGCCAGCCTCAGCCGCCTGCGAATCCCCTACCCCCAGACAGGCAGCTGGTACCTGAGCCTGCGCTCGCTCTGTGCCACCGAGCATGGGTAAGAGCCCCGGCGCGCCCCCTCCCTGCGCGCCCAGAGGGGATGTCCCCACCATGACCTGCATCCACGTGTGCTGTGGGACTGTGGGTGTGCCGGGCCCCTGTGCTGCGTGTCACTGCTCCAGCGTCTGCACGTGGCTTCCGCAGGCTGTGTGTCACCGTGTGAGTGCCTGCGTGGGCACGGATGGCTCGAGCTTGCGCCTGCCTGGCCATCTGTGGGTCCCCGCAGCTCTTCCCTCTGTCTCTCAGTTAGGAAGCGCCTGTCAGCTTGCAAATGCCGTGCATCTGTTGGTGCCTGCCCATCTCCGCGGCAGTCCCCATCTGTACCCGTGCCGGGGAAGAGACTGGGCTGTGACTGCGAGGGCAGGGCTCGGCTGTGTGTATGAGGGGGCAGCTCTGGTCGGGCTGCTGTGCCCCTGCTCTGCTCAGCATCTCCAGGGACCGGTCCTGTGTTTGATGCTCTGCTCCTGGCCCGTGTGTCTGCCTGAGAGCCCTGCAGAGGAGAGGGGCTGTTGTGTGTGTGTGTGTCTGTACGTGTGAGAGTCCGTGTGGGGCTCTGTGCCGCACAGACGGTGCTGTGTGCGGGCTCGGTGCAGGCGTGCTGGCAGCACTGAGTGTTCGGTGCATGCATGCGGATGGTGCTGCGGGCATGTTTGCTGCATGCATGCAGGCAGCAGTGCATGCTTCTTTGGGTGCACACACGCAGATTGCTCTGCGTGCGCGCATTCGCATTTGTGCAAGCAGACAGGGCCGTGTGTGTTCTTTACGTGTGTGCGGATTTGGCTGCGTGAGCACACACAGAGACAGCAGGCACATGTGCAGACATGCTCTATGTATGTTTGTGCATGTCGGCGTGCCTGTGTGTGCACAGGCATCACTCTCTGTCAGCCGTCTAGACACATGCCTGTCCGTGCTCCTGTGTGCCCCAGGCTGCCGAGGTGGTGGGTGTGCGCAGCGCTGTGTGCGTGGGTAGTGGGGATGCTGTGCCTGCTCTCACTCCTACGCTGCATTTCTAGTTCATGCTGAGTCGCCAGTTGCAGTCAGTCCATTCCCCAACACGGTCACACGCAGGCATTGCAGGGCATGGTGGTTGCACAGAAAAATCCAGACGAAAAAGCCCGCTAAAGGCAAAGCGGGTCTAAGGGCGGCCACGTTCCTCCCCCTGCTCGCCCAGCCTGGAACAGACAATTGCAGCACAAAGATCCTTGGGGACCAGCTCTGAGCTGCCATACGTAGCACCGAAGCAGCTCATTACTGCGTTCACCCCGTCCCGGGGTCTCCCATCTCCTGCCAAGTCTGGGTGCGAGCGGTACCTCTGCTGGAGGCAGGAGCTGCTCGAGGGGCACAGGGCAAGAGCTTACCTCCTTCTCCCGCACAGCAGGTTCGAGCCCTGCACCAACGTGACAGCCGAGGTGTACCTGCGCGCCTACCTCTCGCCCTGCATTAACGACTGCGGCATCTACGGACAGTGCAAGCTGCTGCGCACCAACAACTACCTGTACGCCGCCTGCGAGTGCAAAGCTGGTGAGAGCTGCCCTGGGCACCCACGGTGCCTGCTGCACCGAGGGACCCCCCCTGGCATCCTCCCCTCATCCCGGGGGTTTGCGTACCCCATTAGTCCCCTCGTGCCAGCTCTTTGCAGGGCACTGGAAAGGGGCTTCTCTGCTCCCTCCCTCGACCCTGTGGGTGCTGCAGGGGTGACGGCAGCTCTCCTTGGCCACAGGCTGGAACGGCTGGGGATGCACAGACAACGCCGAGGCTTTCTCCTATGGCTTCCAGCTCCTCTCCACGCTGCTGCTGTGCCTCAGCAATGTCATGTTCGTGCCTCCCGTGGCCATTGCTGTCCGCAGCCACTACCTCCTGGAAGCTGCCGTCTACATCTTCACCATGTTCTTCTCCACCGTGAGCGCGGGGTTAGGGGAAGCAAGGCAGGGCAGGCAAGGGGCTGGGGCCATGCAAGGCAGCTCTCACCCCCTTTTTCCCCCACCCCAGTTTTACCACGCCTGTGACCAGCCGGGCATTGTGGTGTTCTGCATCATGGAGTACGATGTGCTGCAGTTCTGCGACTTTCTGGGCTCCCTCATGTCCGTCTGGGTGACTGTCATCGCCATGGCCCGGCTCCAGCCTGTGGTCAAGCAGGCAAGTGCAGGAAAGGGGTACATGGGTTGGGCATGGAGGGGACCCATCCGGACCGGTGCCCTGTTGCCCCACAGGTGCTGTACCTGCTGGGGGCCATGCTGCTCTCCATGGCTCTGCAGATGGACCGTCACGGGCTCTGGAACCTGCTGGGGCCCAGCCTCTTCGCCTTAGGGATCATGGCCATCGCCTGGGTAAGGAGATGCTGTCCCTGTCCTCTTATGTCCCCAACCCAGCTCGGCTCAGCATCCTGCTCAGCTGTCCAGCCCCGTTCCCCTGCCAGCATCTCCCCTCTGCTGCCTTCACCCTTCCCCGTGAATCCCCCTGCCTGGCTCCTGGGGGATGCGGCACTATGGCACAGGGGCTGTGCCCATCCCTCCAGCCGTGGCTGCCTCTTCCAGCCCCTGCTTTCCCCACCACAGACGGCTCGCACCATCCGGCGCCGCCACTGCTACCCACCGACCTGGAAGCGCTGGGCTTTCTACCTGTGCCCGGGAGCGCTGATTGCGGCGGCTGCCGTGCTGCTCTACGCCTTCGTGGAGACAGAGGAGAACTACTTCTACATCCACAGCATCTGGCACCTGCTCATCGCTGGCAGCGTTGGCTTCTTGTTGCCGCCCCGTGCCAAGCCCAGCGGGCGCCTGGGGCCGCTGCCCCGGCGCAAGGGCTGTGGGTACCAGCTCTGCGTCAACGAACAGGAGGAGCTGGGGCTCGTTGACCCGGCTGTGGCCTCCATCAACAGCATTTGTACCAGCTGATGCCGATGGCAGCCCGGACTCCTGCGGCATGGACAGCAGCTCCTGTCCCCAGGAGCGCCAGGACTCCTCCGGGAGGGTGCACAGCCGCCTGTGCTACCCTGTTCTTCCAATTACAGCCTGGTTGAACTTGTCTCCAGGAGTTGCTGCAGCTCAGTCTGGTGCAGAGCTGGGGGGACTTGAGGCTGAGCTGGGGCCACGCTCTCCTCTTTGCAGGGCCACGGAGGTGCCATGGGGACGTGGCCGGGTGCGGAGGGAGGAATAGCAATGGTTTCTGGCTCCTGCTCAGGGGTCTGTAGCAAGCGCTGCTACTCTGCGGTGGGCTGCTCTGGGGCTGACGCAGCCCTGGCACAGAGCAAGGTGGCCAGCAAGAGGTGGGGGGCCAGGGGATGCAGTCTTTCGGCTCGGTGCAGGGCAGGCTGCAGGGCTGGGATGACTTTGCCGTGGAACTGTGCTCTCACAGGACGGCTGTAATGCCTGACCCACGGGCAACTGTGCTCTGCCAGGGCAGCCGGGGTCCTCCCTGAGCCGGCAGAATCGTGGGGAGCCCATAGGCCTGGGGGTAGCTGCCACCGCGCAGTGGTGCCGATGCTGCCGGCTGTGCTGCTGCGCGGGGCTGAGAGTGCACTACTTACAGTCCCACAGCTCTTTTGGTGTCACCTCACTGCCCAAAGCAGCCCCCCTGTGGTGCCCCACACATGAGTGTACCCACCCAGGAGCAGTGGAGCAGTGACCCTGCGTCCCTGTCAGTGCCACCAGCCATGAGCAGCTCCTTGCTGCCCTGTCTCTGCAGGACATGGAGCATCAGTGAGAGGGGACATTGCATGGACTGTATCCCCCCATCTGGTTGGGGCAACCGTGTCTCAGCCCCTGTTCCTCGTCTTCCCCTGCGGTCAGACCTAAGGGCTCAGCACCCATCTGAGCTTGTGTGGTGGCAAACACCCAGGCTGTGTGCATGGCTCAAGGAGAGGGCATTTCCACCTGGCTCCTGCAGCTCAGAGGGGGCGAGATGGACCAGCGAGGAGAGGGAAAACCCCATTGCCCCTTCTCACCCCTGCAGGGACTGCACAAACCCCCTGGGTTCTTCCCAGCCCCGCAGGGGTCTTTGGCGGTGAGTCCCCAGGCAAAGCTCCGCACGGCCGGCGGTCATCCTGGCTCAGCAGAGCCCACACACCAGCAGCCCCCCTCCCCGTACCCGGGGGACAGAACCCGGCACAGGGAGATTCGCTGGATGCCTAACAGGATTAGCAACCGAGGGTGGGCTGGCAGCTCCCTAATAGGATTGCAATCTAATTAAACCTGCTGCTTCGGAGCTGGGCCCCAGCTGGCTGGAGCAGGGTGGGCTTGGGGGGCTGCGGGGGTGGCTGGAGGGGATCCATGGATAGGGCTGGCAGGGGTAGAAGTGGGGGTGAGCTGGCGAGGGCCATGGTGGCGGTGGTGGGTTGAGGGCTTTGCTGCCCGTGTTTTCAGGCTGTGCAGGGGATGATGGCTGCGGGGAACCAGCCTGGTGACGACGCGTGCTGAGCAGCCTGGGGTGGCTGGGCAGGAGCCGTGGTCACTGTGCAAGGGGGCTGGGGGACCTGCACCCACCGCCCTCCTTTCCCCAAGAGCTCACCCTCCAGCCCCTTCTCTGCCACAAAAAATGCCCTATCTGGTACAGCCAGGCAGTTGATTAAGGATTAATCTTTTAATTAAGAACGTTACTCACTTCACCAAGTCCAAGTGCATCCCCACAGCAGCAGCAGCCCCCAGAGAACAAGGAGCTCAGCTTTTGCTTTCACATCAGCAGCACACTGGGGTGCGGCACACGCTGAGCACAGGGCTTTGTCCCACCTCAGCGTGCGCACCATCCCAGCGGGGTGGTCCTGCGCAAATGCACCCCAATTTCATGGAGATGCCAGTACTCCATGCAGCATCCTCATTGCTGTAGGGCTGAATGCAAACCCGCTACCGACCAAGTTTGTGTAGACCCTACAAAAACAAAGGCTAGCAAGAATGTGGCGGGATGCGCATTCCCCTTGCAAACAGCTGTGCAGCCCCTGGCCTGCCCTATGACAGGCACCATGGGGTGGCATATACAGGTCTGGACCCCCAAGGGGTCCTGGCAGAGGTGGGCAGGGGTTTTAGCTTGCAGAGCTGCCCAGGGAAGCCCATGGAGCCATGCACTGGCTCTGCTGGTTTCCACTTCTCCAGGCTGCTGGGGCAACTCAGCGCTCCCTCTCGTTTTAATTAAACCTGCGACTGCATTTTTCATCTCAAGGACAGGCCAAGCGGTCGACCGTGCTGCCGGGGAGAGAGCTCAGCCAAGCAGCGCTGGAGGGGATCCAGGCACACTTTGCCAGCCCAACTCATCCCCTGGGGCCCGTAGGCTGCCCGCTGAGAGCTGGGAATCCCCCTCCCTGCTTCACGCCCCAGCCCCAGCAGGGCAGAAACCTGTTCCCCTGCCCAGGAGGCTGGCACAGCTCGGGGGCCATTGTGGTGGGGTGCGAGCACAGGACCTGCAGTCTTGCAGGACTGGAAGGTTTTCACTCAGTGCTCCTGGCACCAAGCACAGAGAAGCTGCTCTCGCCCATGGGACACACAGCGCAGGCTGCGCTGCACCCTTTCTCCCACCAAGCCTGATCGGGAGCGTGCTGGGTCACCCCATGGGAGACTCTGCATCCCCTCAGCCACCTCTCCTTCGTCGTGGGGTCAGGACCATGGGCCTGTCCATCCCTATGGGACTAGGTGAGCTTTGCTGCTGTGTTTCCCATGGCCTCCAGCCTTGGCCCAATGGGGGTAGGCTGGGGGCAAAGGCTGGACTCTGCCTTTTCCCCCCCTGCTCAGAGAGTTGGGGTCTCTGTGACCCCCACCTCCGCAGTGTAAACAGCCTTCCTGATGCTCCATCCCAGCCTCTGCCAGGCACAGCAACTGCATATCCATGGCAACAGTGTCCCTATAACAACCAGGTACATCTGACATCCCCATGGCAACCAACTCCCTGAACAGCCAGTGAAGAGCTTCTCTTCCTCAGTGCTGGGGAGGGATGGGGGGTTCGAGCCCCACCAGGGCTGGTGCTTGCAGGGGCATGGGGACAGACACAGCTGAGAAGGGCTTGGGCCAGGTGCCTGGGGCAGCACAAGCCTTCATGGCCTCTGTTTTTCTAGTGAGGCTGCAGGGGACACAGGCAATGCAGGAGAATGGGGTGTCTCTGGGGACAGCATCGCCCCAGCTCAGCCTCCAGCATCCCAGCCCCATCCTGCCTGCTGGGCTGTCAGTGCCCTTGGGCTGGCATTCCCTGCTCTGACATGCTGTGAGTAAATGCCTATCCCAAAGGCTGGGACCATGCTTCCCCCACAACCTCCTCCCATCCCTAACTCCCACTCCAGGGATGCTCTGCCAGTTGCCCACAGCCTCCTGGGCCCTCCAGCCCCTGCCTGCCCACGTCTGCCGGGTCAGGCTCACCAGACAGTGGCCCAGACGCAGTCTGTCGTTGCAGACGGCAATTGCACGCCATGCAACTTTAATGTGTCAGGCCTGAATTATTGGGCCCTGCAGTGGGCTGTGTGCATGCAGGCAGGACCCATCATCCCTCCTCCTCTCCCTGCCCATGCAGGCCACGGCTGGAGAGAGGTCCCAGACTTTGGTGTCTTTCTGGGTGCAGGAGGGTGCCGTGCCCCTTGCTAGCCCCAGGGGCTGTGAGGTGCAGGCAGCAGCGTGGCTATTGGTGCCCCCAGCTTGGTTGCCTGAGGGTTGGTGGCCCCTGTGCCATGAGACCCCAAGGATGGCATTATCTCTGCAGGGTGCAGGGGCAAGTGTATGGGGGGTGCACTGTCTTACTCTGCCCCTGCCTCAGCCTTTGCTCCCTGTGTCCTCATGAAACTCCATGGCCAGAGGCAGCAGATGTCCCACTGGTGCCCTGGGAGGTCCTCGTCCCTCTCCTGCTCACTCTGCTACCAGGTCCCAGTGAGATGAAGCCTTTCCATCACAGTCGATGTAAATCCCACCATGGGTGCAGACAGAGCTTGCTTTCTGGCCGGGCACAGCTTTCACCATGCCACTGTGGGGATGACAAAAGACTGGGAGAATGGCCCGGCTGCTCTCTTCTTTTGCAATTTGCCCGGCATACCCTGCAGCCACTCGATGATTTTCTCATCAGAGTAGCAAGCCTCGACTGCCCTCCCCGAGCAGATCCATCCATCACCCACGGCTGGCACTGCCGTGCAGATTGCAGGCGCTGGAGCTGCCTGCCCTGCTCTGTCCCTGGCCATCCCTCAGCCCCACAGACAGCAGCCCGGGCATGGCCAGCCCAGAGGGAGCAGCTCTGAGCATGCAGAGGGACCCCATTTCCCCTGGAGCAACTCATACGGAGTCTGCTTGCTCACCCTTCCTTCCTCCCCATCACCTAGCCTTGTGTCTCACCCTCCCCACCGCCATCTCCAGCCCTCATCCCATGTCAGGGAACCCTCAAAGCTTCAGTCCCAGTCTGCAGGGGGCTGGGCAAGGGCCGGCTGGGAGCCAGGCACCCGCAAGCAGGAGATACAGGTACAGATGGAGCAAGCCCAGCCCCACTGCATGCTCCTGCATTGCTCCTGTCATGGGACATCTCTCCGGGGCAGCATCGTGCCTTGGGTACCTGTTCCATGCAACTGGGACAGAGCTGAGCATGACAAAGCCAGCCCAGAGCCAGGGACAAGGGACTCGGAGATGGACCTGGGACATCAGGAACAGGCATTGCGCCAGCAGCAGCCTGTGCCACAATGCCTGAAGGTATGAGAATGCAGCAGGGTGGCAGAGCACACCTTGTTTTGCATGAAGGTATGAGTGCAGGGGCCATGGAGATGAGGGACAAATGGCTTAGCTGTACACGCAGGGACCGGAGCATCACGGGGGGCTGTGTCAAGGGACAGACAGCAGCCGCCATGGTTGCATGGGTGGAGGGGAGCAGCGGACAAGGAAGGGGGACATTGTGACACAGGAGACCAGGCAAATGTGGTGGTAATGCAAAACACTGCGATTTTTAGCTGCTGCTAATTTTCTTGGAAGGGCTGGTGGGGGAACCCACAGTGGGGGAGGTGGACTTGGGACTTTATCTTTGGCAATTTAGAAGAGGGCTGTTGAAGAGCTGCTCTGCCGAGCGGAAAAGCCACTTGAGTCATGGTTAACTTCATCAAAGGAACTGCATAGAAATCAGGGAGCTTGCTAAAATAAATTAATAGAGCAGCCAGGAGGGCAGAGCGCCTGCAGACAGCATGAGAATTGCTCACAGCAGCATGCTGGAGACTTCCAGTAAATGAACGCGTCCTTTAATGAGATTTGCAGGGCCAGTGTGGCCTAGGAGCGGAGCAGGTGAACGGGTGGGCACGGGCATTCCTCAAGGAGTGGAAGCCGTCAAAATGAAGAGCATGGGGAAGGGGATGAAGTTATATGGACAACGAGAGGAAAATGACCCCCAAAAAGCCTTTGAGGAAGATCCTGGCAACAGCATAAAATTGTGAATAATGTTGCAATGCCAATTTTGAGGTCTTGCTGTAGCGATGAGGCTTTGGGGACACCCAGGGGTGCAGCAGAGTGCTGCGACGTGGACCTTCCTCTTCGGATGAATCTTGGGGTGGGACCTGTATGTCCTGCAAGCCTTTGCCTTTTGTGTTGCAACATGAAAGTCAAGTGTTTCTAGCCCTGGAGCAGACATCCAGGGCCTGTATATCAACACAGAAGAATGATGCTGAAGGAGCAGCCTCGGCACGTCATGGCCAACAAGCAGGGGAAGGATCTCCTGCAGGGCTGCAATTGCCGGAACAAAGTCTACAAGTACAAAGTGCAGCTGTGCTTGCTGTCAAGTGGTAGGAAATTAAGGCAGTTACTCTCGTGAGGAATCAGCCTCGCACCAACAGAAATCAAACTGTTACACCAAATGCAATCCTGGATATATTTATCTTAAGAAGCAAGACTGCAGAGGAAGATAAAACCATGTTAGTGGAGGCTGAGAACATTTTCCATGGGATGCAAAGCCACTGTTCCCTTTATGGCTTGCAGATTAAAGTTTTCTCATAAAAACCACTTCCCCCGACTCAAATACCACTAAAATTTCCCTTGAAAGAACGAAGTGCTAAGCAATATGTTGTTATGTATGAACAGTGCTCTCAATGGAAGCTGTATTAAAGAAATCACATTGAATCCTCCTGATGGAGTGTGAGTGGTGCCTACACCGGGGGGGAATATTACTGTTTATTCTTACTTCGTATGAAGATGCTTCACCACCCCAGGGCTAAAACCCAGGGCACCACATTTTGAGGAGTAATATTTTGGCAAAAATTAAACAGACTTGGAACAAAAGTGCAATCCAGAGGCTCCCGGCTCAGCAGGAGGGGAGGTAAATCCCAGTAGGCTCCGGGCGCCGCGTCCTCCCGTGGAGCTTTGCCCCAGGGCTTGCCTGCAGTCAGCAAATCTCCTGCCAGCACAACTACAGATCCCAGGTGAGCCCATGAGGACTGCTGCTCTAATTAACTAAAGAGGGCATCTCCTGCAGGGAAGATGGATAACCTGAGCTGGAGGCTTCCTCCCTGTTTTGGGAGCAGGACCCAGCTTCTCTAGAGGGACACCATAAGCGTTAGTAAACCCCGAGGATCGGGGTGCAATCCCTGCTATGAGGAGGTGCCAAGTGCTCCCAGACACTGAGCATCAATGGAAATTCAGTCTCAGACTCCAGGTGTGCTCCTGTTCAGGGCTGCCCTCAAAAACCCACTTGACCCCGTCCCCTGCCCGGCGGGTCTGAAGGCAGCTTGGCTGCTCTCACCCATGAGTCTTCACTTATGTCTCATCCCGTCTGCTGCAACAGAGTTGGTTTATTTTTTTTCAAGGCAAATCACATGAAAAAATGAACATCCGACGAGGGTGAAGTCGGTGCAGGATCTCCCTGAGCCACAGCCAGGCGCAGCGCAAGGAGGAGCCACTTCAAAGAGAGGAGCCGCTTCATTAAAAAAGTGCTTTTGACAGCGTAAACATCCTGATACACTTCAAAGCAGCTTCTTCTCCTTGTCCTTAGACACCCTCTTCCACTTCACTCAGTTCTGGATTTTGGAGTTATACTTCTGCCTAATCATAGAATCATGGAATGGTTTGGGTTGGAAGGGACCTTTAAGATCATCTAGTTCCAACGCCCTGCCATGGGCAGGGACACCTCCCACTAGACCAGGTTGCTCAAAGCCCCATCCAGCCTGGTCTTGAACACCTCCAGGGACGGGCCATCCACAGCTTTTCTGGGCAACTTGGGCCAGTGTCTCACCGCCCTCACAGTTAAGAATTTCTTCCTAATATCTAATCTAAGTCTCCCCTCCTTCAGTTTAAAACCATTACCCCTCGTCCTGTCACTACACTCCCTGATAAAGAGTCCCTCCCCATCTCTCCTTCAGGTACTGGAAGGCCGCTATAAGGTCTCCCCGGAGCCTTCTCTTCTCCAGGCTGAACAACCCCAGCTCTCTCAGCCTGCCCTCATAGCAGAGGTGCTCCAGCCCTCGGATCATCTTTGTCCTCCGCTAACCCCCACCTGGGTGGTTGTTTGTGGGGGGAGGTGTTGGGTGCTGCTTTGCAGCACATGAGACCTGTGGGGCACAACCACAGACCCAAATACTCTGTTACTGCTTTCTGGCCCACCTATGGAGAGTTAAGAGTTGCTGGTGAAAGTGACTCCATTTCCATTGAAAAACGTCATGGTTTTAAAAGACTGCGATAGAGAAGAGCTTGACAGCACGGAGGGGGTGCCTCCATGCCCAGAGGTGTCCATCCCCCTGGACAGGCCACCAGCAGAGGCTGCAGACCCATCTCTGTCAGCAGGCTGGGCGTTCAGCAGCCTGCGAGGAAGCATTGAGGTGGAAATGCTGACCGCTTGCAGAGGGAGAGGCAGGAGGAGGTAGGAGCTGTGTGTACGCAGGGTGCCAGTGGGAGTCACACTGCACCCCAATGGTTTACCCATGGTAAACCTCTCCTCCAGCATTTGGAGTTAATGAGAAGGATTTTGCCAGGCTTGAGAGCCAGCAGGCCATTCCCAATGCCAACACTCAGTGCTTTTGCCGCAGGCGGGGGCTTTAGCAGGGTGACTATCAGAGCCGGGCTGTGGGGTGAGCCGTGGCCAGGGAGTCTCTGTGACCCTCACCAGGTCACCCCAGGGCTTGGGGCACCCTTTGGGGCAGGAAAGAGAAGAGGAGGGGCTGGTGCAGTGGGGACGCTGCAGGGCTGAGCTTCAAGAGCAGGCAACCAGAGGACACAGCCCAAAGCTGCTCTCAGGGCTGTTATTTGGGTCACGCTACCAGTGTCTCTGCTTTGCGGGGTGGAACCAGGCTCCAGTGGGCACACGGCCATGGCCTCCAGGGCACGGTGTGCCGGCAACGGCTGGGAGCTGGGACAAAGGGGTTGCTGCCTGCTCCACTGGTGGCTAAAAACCTTTTATTATTTCAATTCCTCCGCACATCGTATGTAGGCTGGGGCAGGCCATGCAGGAAGGAGAGGATCAGGAGGGTGGTGCAGTTTTGATTTGCTCCAGAGTGGGATAAATCCAGGGAAAAATCCTCCTCCAGGTCCCTACTACCCCAGGGGCCTGCTCTATATGTCCTGGGGGTCACACAGCTGTTTGGGGGGGCTTCTTGGTGTGCTGCAGCTGCCCTGTTGCAAACTGTTGTCTGGGATGGAGGGTGAAGGAGCCGTATGTCCTGGCTGCCCTGAGCAGGACCCTCATGGACCTGGGCCACCAGACAGCAGTACTGAAATCCTGCTGAGATCTGCTGCTGCTTTCACCTCCATTTCCAGCCTGGGGAAGGCCTCGCATGCCCAAAAAGGAGCCTGCCTTCCTCTCCGCAGGCTTTCCCCGTGTTCTTTGGGCTGTCACCCCAGCCCTGTAAATGCGGGCACATTGCCTGTGTCTGGAGCTGGGGGGGGGTCTCGCAGGGGCTGTTTCAGACGGACACCCCCAGGAACGGGTGACGGCTTTGGCTAGCCCAGACCCTTCCCCACCTGCGTCCCCGCAGTGCCAGCCCCGCTTCCCTTTGCTGAAACCGCCCGGTGCCTGCGTCCCAGGCATGGGGGCTCCCTGGAAAAGGGCTGGGGCCCAGCCCTGTCCCTCTGGCACACCCCACCCCGTGCCCAAGCTGGGGGGTGGGGGAGGGCAGGGGGGCACCCCAAACCCTGCACTGGGGCAGGGAAGGGAGCAGAGGGCGCAGTGTGAGTGCCCCTGGCAGGACACCCCCATGCTGACCCACCAGCCCGCTCCACGTACCCCTGCCCGGCGGGGGGGGTGTGAGGTAGACCCCCGGGGGGGCCTCACCCCCTCGGCACTGAGGGGGC
>VYZM01002859.1:20148-38917 GCA_013398915.1 Dromas ardeola
TGCTCCCCACTGCACAACCTCTGCGCCCTCTTGCACCCCACTGCACCCTCACTGCACACCCCCACACCCCCTTCCATACTCAGTCTGACCCCCCCAGGTTTCCGGTCCTGCACGCCGCTCTCTCCCAATGCACCTCCATGCCATCCCATGCACCCCCGATCTGACACTCCCAGAGCACCCCACTTTAGGCCTTGCTGCTTTAGGCCTAACCCCACCCTCCTCTGCAGACAGCACCCCATCCCAGGGCACTCCTCAATGCACTTCACCGCCTGCCAGGGACCTGCCCCCCTCTCTGTGCAGGGGAACAGCCCCCCTCACACAGCCCCAGCACCCCCAGGGCTCGTGGAACGGGTGCCGAGGTGTCCCAGGGCTGGAGGGAGGAGGCTGCAGCCTCCGGTGGGGAGCACGGCAGGATGGCAGGGAGCAAGGCAGGGTGGTGGGGAGCGTGGTGGGATGATGGGGATCATAGCAGGGTGGTGGGGAACTGGTGGTGGGATGATGGGGATCACAGCAGGGTGATGGAAGCTCGGTGGGATGATGGGGATCATGGCAGGGTAGTGGGGAGCTGTTGGGATGATGGGGATCGCAGCAGGATGTTGGAGAGCTGGTGGGATGGTGGGGATGACATCAGGGTGGTGGGAGCTGGGGGATGATGGGGATCACAGCAGGATGTTGGGGAGCACAGAAGGATGAGAGGGAGCACAGCAGGGTGATGGGCAGCATGGCCAACCACCGCCCAAACGTGCCCTCCCATTGCAACCTCACTGGTTGTAAGCAGCAGGGCTCAGAAAGGAGATCCCACTTTTCTCCTGCCTTCACCCACCCCAGTCAGCCCCCGGTGGGCAAACCTGTTTTCAGGCAGTGGCCCCACCGCTGTGAGGCTTGGGGCCAGAGCTACTGGCCAGCAGCCAGCCGCTTTCTGCTCCCTGCTCAGGAGCACAGATGTTGGTTTGTGTGTGGCTGTGGGAGCACCATCCCCACCAGGGCTGGACCCGCTCCTGGCAGCCCCCGCAGGCCCCATCTCCCTTCTCACTGCGTCATGGGGCCGGCATGCCTCCGCAGCACGGACCTGCTCTCTGACCCACGCCGTGCAGCTGGCGTGGGGCGAGGGATGGTGCCGTGAGAGGTAACGGGCTTTCCCAGCACTGCTCGCCCACGCTTCTCCCCTGCCACATGCTGTCTGGACTGCAACGTTGCTGCTCACTGGTGCTGTAGCATCTGCCACCCCCGGCCACCTCACTGGTGGCCCTGTTGGCCATGCTCCTGGTCCCTCTCCATGGCTTGGCCACATGTAAGGTCCTCAAGCCAGCTGGTGTGTGCTTCTCATCCTGGTGATGTCCACGGTGGGCCATGTGGAGGCTCAGCACATCATCTGGAGGATGTGGGGTGTCCTGGCAAGACCCTGGCAGACGGTGTTTCTGGTGGGGCGGGCATCCGAGGCAGCAGTGGGCTGGGGCAAGCAGTGGGAAGGGCAGGAATCTGGGGACGTCTTGCTGGGGACCTACAGGCACATGTACAGCAACCTCACCCTGAAGGTCATGCACAGCATCTGAGCAGTGCTGGCACCACTACATCCTCAAGATGGATTATGACTGCTTCAACGTGGACTGCTTGCCTGCCTTCCTGGCTGGGCTTGACCTGGCACAGACCGGCCTCTACGTGGGATCCCTTCCCCTGGGAGAATTGGCAGGTCACCTGCCAGTCCTCCAGCAAGTGGCTCCTGGCATGGCAGGACTACTGTCCTGACATCTACCCACCCCTACACCAGCGGCATTGGCTACATTCTCCTCCTGGATGTGTCCAAGAGGTTCTGGAGGCAGCATCCCATGGAGGATGTGGGCATCCTGATGGAGGTGGTGGAGGTCCAGGCAAGAGCCAGTGACCGCTTTGCCAAGCAGAACGTTGCAGACAAACACGGCATGCCTGCAACTACTGCTACCTGATGGTGATCCCTGCCCTGAGCCCTGGGAGCAGGACAGGGCTCCCCGCAGCATGCTGCAAGCCCCCAGCTCGCCCACTAGAAGGGACCCACCAAAGACCTGGTGACCGAGGGACCACAGCCACAGCCTGCGCTGCCTCCCCAGCCCCAGTGCTGCCCAGCATCGCCCACCCGGCTCCTTGCCTTGCACTGGGATGCAGCCTGTACCCCGGTCAGGCTCTCCGCCCTCCCCAGCCCATGGCAGCCCTGTCCCCCCCACAGCACGGCAGCACGTCTTCCAGGTCTTGGCAGTCTCAGGCGCAACTGGAAGCTGTCAAGGAGTGGGCAGGGGCAGAAAAAGCACATTGCCCCACTGTGTGCGGCCTGGGAGTTTCTCAGAGGCTATAAATAGCCGAGTTCCCCTTCTGCTCATCTCGAAAGTGAGAAGGGGAACGTCCCCCAGAGAGGGGGAAATAATCGGTCAATTGTCATAGCTGGTAAAAAAAGCTATTTTTAATTTTATTAAAATGTCTCTCTTCTATAAACTTCCAAAATATCCGGGGCCTCTGCTATAAAGATTTGTGCCGTGGCTGTGTACCGAAGCCGTTGCCCTTGGGGCCGGGGATGGTGGCACTCATGGCGGGGTGCAGCCAGCGGCAGGGGACACCCGAGGCTCCTCTTTGTGGTCTGGNCTCTTGGGGGTCTGGGGAGGTGTGGGGAGAGCCAGGGGAACAGGGCACCCCGGGGCCACCCTCGAAAAGGGGCATGTGGGGACCGTAGTGGCCGAGGTGGGTCTGCGGCCGGAGCAGGAGCTGGTGCAGGGTCTCTCCCACCTGCACCAGGCTGTGGGAGAGGAGGTGGAGGTGGGAGACGGTGTCACTGGCCAGGCTCTCCAGCAGCGCCTGCTGCTGCCGCGACGTCTGTAGGATCTGCACCAGCAGCTGCTGGACGCTTTGGAGCAAGCCTGCCACACCGGAGCCTGCAGTGAGAGGGGAGTCAGTGGCAGCAAACGCTCAGCATTGCTCCGAGAACCCCCTGTAAGGCTCTCGGGATGCTGCAGGGAGGACCCACCATGCAGGCTTGCGTCTGACGCCTCTTCACCCGCTGCCAGCTGCTCGCTCATGGCAGCTGTCCCAGGGGAGCCCGGGGCTGCGGCGGCCACTGGCAGCACTCGGTTTCCTCTTCCCATCCCTGGGGACGTCTCACCAGGAAAACCTGCCACAAGGGTTTGGCATGGAGGGAGCAACCAGAGCGCTGGAGCCACCCAAGCCCTGTGCTCAGCCTGACCCTGCTGCAGAGCCCCAGGCTGGCACTGTCTGCGGGATAGGACAGAGCTGCCCCCCCTGGAGCTGGGGGGCTTGCTTGAAGCTGCAGACCCTTACCAGCCTTTTGCTCAGCTCTTTCCTGCTTCAGGGCGGTGTGACAGCCTGTAAGGAGAGCAGACCCAGCCCATGAGCTGCGGCTGCCTCCTGCCCTGGGATGCACAAGCATGGTGGCCTGGGCACGGTACTCACCCAGGAGGGGATGGGGAGGGAAGCAGCCACTGGCGTCTGCAATAAGAACCGTATCAGACCCTGCTATGTGGGGCCGAGGGGGTTTACTGGGCCAAGTGGGGCAAGGAAAGCCTTACGTGGCACAGCTTGGGGAATGGGTGGCACTCCAGCGACGTGGTCCCCACCGGCTGCTGGGAGAGAGCAGAGAGGAGAGATGCACCATCTGATGGAGATCACCACCAGCCCCGGGTCTGCCCGGCTTGCCCCGGCCAGCCCCGCAGCCCGACATGCCCTAGCCACAGCTCCACAGCGCCCTGCAGGGCCCCAAAGCATTTCACGAGCTAGATACAAAAGCAGGAGTCACTCACCCACCACTGCAATGCAGCCACCTCTGGGCTGGAAGGCAGCAGCGGCGTAGCAGCGCGCAGCAACGCTACACAACAGATTAGGACTGGAAGTGAAGGAGAATCCCACATCCACTTGAAACTGCAGGGGGAATTTAGGGAGACAGAAGGTAATTACCCAGTGCGGGATGCTGGCCGGGGGGCCCACGCAAATCTGACCCAGGGACGTATCCTGCATCACCTCCGTGCCAAACCCCTGGGACTGCGCACAGCGAGGGGGGTGCAGGATCTGTCCCTGGGTGCGCTGCGGGACAGGGGAGCTGCAGACACCTCTGGCCCTCACACCCAGTCCTAACTCATCTGAAGCTTTATGGTGTGACTGGGGAAGGGGGAAGCCAGGATCTGCCAAAGGAAGGGGAGTCACATGCCCTGCAGTGCTGCACAGCCGCGAGAGCCCCCTGGGCCCGATCAGGGCTACCGTCCCTTAGAGACTTTGAGCCCCACGACTTGTCCTGGGGCAGCCAGCAGCCTTGCCATGCCATCAGGCTGGGTCAGAGCCGGAGACCCCTCCTGCCCCATCCCCATCCCCTCACGCTCTAGGGCTGGTTTGGAGCCAAAGCCTCTGAAGAGAGAAGACCCAACCCCCTCATTGGCAAGCATCCCTGCTGAGGGACTCGTGATGGGCCCCCCGACACACTAAACCCCCCATTCCCATCATGCTGGCATGGACTTGGGCTGGAGCCGTGGCCGTGCAGCCCGGTGCAGCGGGGCAGACCGGTACTTACGGCTCTCTGGCTCATCCTTCGCACACTGCAGCAGCGGGGACAGCAGCACACCCGGGGCGTCCCTGCCAACATCGTGCTCTACAGAAGGAGGGTGACGGGGTGCAGAAAAGAGCTTCAATAACCAGCAGACGAGGGGTGCCTGCCACCTCACAGCTGGTACAAGCCCCACACCGGCTGCCTGAGCCCACAGGTACCTGGCGCCTCTGGTGAGGATGGAGAGCGGGTGGCGAGGGCTGACCTGCGCTTCCTGGGGGGCAGCTTCACCAGATCTAGAGGACGAGAAAGAGTCTGTCAAGGGACCCCGGGGTGGCTGCGCGGCACCGGTGCTCCCCCAGTATCCTAAGTCCAGCCACCCTGCCAAGCCCACCTGCCCGTCCCCAGCACCCACCTGGCATCCTCCGCTCGCCGAAGACAGGCCGGCCGGCTGCCTTCCAGATGCTCTTCATGGCTCGGTAGTGCGGAGGCAGCCGGGGCGAGTGGCAGCCTGCCCTCCGGCGTGTCTCCCGCTCAGAGTGGAAAGCTTGCTTGAGCGCCTTCCACTTGGAGCGGCACTGGGCCACGCTGCGCCCGTAGCCGGCCGCCGCCAGCCCCCGGGAGATCTCCCGCCACAGCGCTTCGTTGGGTCTCGACGTGGAGGCCATGAGCAGGGCGGCCTCCCCCGAGCCCCCCACCAGTGCCAGGAGGCTGCTGACCTCCGCCTGCGTCCAGGCTCGCCCGCGGGGCATGCCGCCGGGGCTGAGGAGGGGTACCGGGGGAAAGCTCGGCCCCGGGGCCGGTGGTGAGGCTGGGATGGGCAAGGCTCAGCCCCGGGGCTCGGCCGTCTGCTCCCGAGGGCGCACCGGGAGTCTGCCGCGCCGGGAGCCGCACCGGGAACCGCACCGGGAGCCACCACCGGGAGCCGCCCTGGGAGCCGCACCGTGAGCTGCACCGGGAATCGCCGGGAGGTTCGCCGGGAGGTTCGCCGGGGATCGCCGGGAGCCGCACCGAGCTCCCCTGCCCTGCACCGGGCGCCGCGCCGGGAGCTGCCGGGAGTCGCCGGGAACCGCACCGAGCATGTGCAGCCCCCGGAGGAGCCGCTGGGAAACGTAGTCCTGGCCGTGACATTCCCCCCCCCGCCCCCGCATCATCACCCGGCGGAGGGGGTCGTGGTCTGCCTGCAGGCATCCCCGCCCCGGCCCTGCCCGGCTGGAGAGGTGTGGGGCAGGGAGCCCGGGGCAGGACCACCCCCGGAGGGGCTGGGGGATTGGTGTGTCCCCTCCCAGCCCTGAGGGCACGGCAGGGGTGCCCATCACTGCAGCTCTCAAGGCTCGGGGAGGCGAAGGAGCACCCCAGACCCAACCCCCCCCTGCTTTCCAAGGATGAGATGCAGCTGCAGCCCCATGCAAAAAAGGCAGCAGAAACCACATCTGAGCAAACACGGTGTGGCCTTGCTTCTTTGGGAGTGCGGAGCCTAGGTACACAGACAGGACCCCGGGTCTGGCTCTCCAAGGATGACCAGGTTCCATGCACAGTCCCTAGGACGGATCTGCTGAGCACCGAGGGGTCGGGGCAGGGGGGAGCAGCCTCAACCCGGCTGCCCAGCGCAGTCCTGGCCCCACATCCCCACAGCTCACTGCCCCGAAGGCAGGGGTGCGGGATTCCCTCGAGATGGCAATGCCTGGGTGCCAGCCTCGCTGGGGCTCCCCCTCGCCCTGGTCGGTGGCGACGCTGTGACCCCCCAGGGCTGTGACCCAGGTGGTGCCTCTGGGGACCCTGCCAGGAAATGACACTTTCCATTTCGCGTCACACCCGGCTGCCAAAGGGGGCTGGGAGGGGGTTGATGCTTCCCCTGTGGGCTGCAGAGTGAAAGATCGAGGGAGAGATGGAAGAGGGGGTCACGTACGCCGATCTGCGCTTGCCTCCCCCACCAGGTAATGGCATGCTGCTCCCTGCCCCTGGCACCCCAGGCTCTCCTGGCGGGTCCCCTACCCTCCTGCAGACCCTTGACCTCTGCAGAGCCATTCCCCCAGCCCTGCTCCCCTCGCTCCCTCCTTTCAGGTATCCTCTCCCAAACAGCTCCCCTGTTGCAGACTGCCTGCTCTCGGGGCAGGGAGCAGGAGGGGCTCAAAGGCAGAGGATGCACGCTGCACCCCGGTGCCTCAAGTGCACACAGGCACCCTACGTTCCGCCCCCCCGTGCCAACCGCTCTCTGCAGGCACACAACTTCTAGGAGGGTCAAGGTGCTGCAAATGGGCTCTCCCTCAGTTTTCCCGGGCTCCCTTGCTTCCTCCTGAGACTCTGCCAAGGTTTCACAGACCTTTCCTGGCTGGGTGGTCCCCACCGCTCCCACCAAGCCTCCAGGACCCAAGCTAACTCCCTTTCTCAGCTCCTCAGCAGCCGGTGCGGCTGCCCTGGTGCTGGGCAGCCCTCAGCCTGGCTCTCCTCTCCCTGATGCTCCTGCTGGCACAAATCATCCTCGTCGCCTTGAGCTTCCACTGTGAGTACCGGCTTGTGCTCAGACCTCTTTGGCTGGGGTCTTGGGGTTGGGGAAGGCACCATGGGGCCCCTGTACCAGCAGACAGAGCTGCAGCTTGTCCGTGGAGCTGGGCCCTCCTGCTTGGGGTTGAGAGCGTTGCAGGTCCTGGGGCAAGCAGGAAAATCGATGAGGCAAGACCTCGCCCGCCTGGCTGGGAGAGGAAGGTGGAGGGACAGTGTGGGCGCAGGGACGGGAGGCATCCCGCTCAATCACATGGCAACAAAATGAAGAGAGAAGGGAGAGCTGTGACACTGAAACTGAAAGGCAGAAGCACTTTCCCCGAAAGCCTGTCATGTGGTGGGCTCCCAAACACAGCAAAAACCTCAAGGACCTTGGCGGGCTTGGCTGGCAGGTCACCTAAAGGAGGGGATGCTCTCAACATCAGGGCTGTGACATGGGAGAGGGCACTGGGTGCTGCTGGGAGCAGGAGCCCAGGGCTGGTGGGGACACTCCTGTGCTCTTCTTCTGTAGATTTAGGACAACAGGCAAGCTGTACCCACGGTCCCTGGAGCATGGAGGAGAGCCCCAGCTATGGGCGACAGACAATGAGAGGTAACAGAGCCTGGCAGACTCCTGGTTGAGGTTTGTAGAAGGCCTGGCTGCTCCTTTCAAGAGTCAGGTTCTGTCTCTACTCCAGAATATGCCCCCCCCAAGTCTTTCTTCACCCTTGCTTCCTGTCCCCTGGCTCACGGTGTGGAGAGCTGCCCCAGAGCTTCTGAACAGGCTGGACTTCTGGGATCCCTTTGGAAGAGATGGCCAGGCTGGATGGGGCTCTGTGCAACCTGATCTAGTGGGAGGTGTCCCTTCCCATGGCAGGGGGGTTGGAACTAGATGATCTTTAAGGTCCCTTCCAACCCTGACAATTCTATGATTCAATGATTCTGTGACCCCAGAGTGGCTCAGCATCGCCTGGGCACACACCAGACTCATGGCTGCCACGAGCATCCATGTGCCAGATGGCATCGGGCACTCCCTTTCGACCAGTCTCTGGTGAAGCTGAAATCTTGACTGCATTCTCAGCTTTTGCAAATGATATTTTTATCATGCTCCCAAATCTGGAGGTCCCCGACCCACTTGGCCAATGCCAGCACCTTCATGCAACCAACCCATCTCCCCTGGCGTCCCGCTGGGGAGCTGGGGCTGGGATGTAAGAGCTGGACTCCAGAGTAAGGGCAAGCGGCGGGTCTTGTCCACCAGGCAGCCACAGGAATGCGCTGGGTTGGTTGGCACCCTGTCTGCCCCTTGTCACTCTCGTGACCCTCAGGCTGGGGACTGGTGGCAGCCCCCTGCCAGCTGCCCTTTCCCAGCTGCTCCCACAGGCTGTGTTTCTGGTGTGCAGGGCGATGCCAGTTCTGCCCGGCCGGCTGGCTCTGGGATGCGGGACACTGCTACTACTTCTCCTTTGCCAAAAAGACCTGGGAGCAGAGCAGGGAGGACTGCTGCTCCAGAGGGGCACAGCTGGTCACCATCCGAGCCAACACCACCATGGTGAGTGCACCCAGCCTGGCCTGTCCAACTCCCGGCGAGCATCGGGCTGTGTTGGTGACCACCTCAAGGTCCCTCAGCAGTCACCCAGCCATCACCAGCATCCTCTCGTCTCCCTGGCCCTGGCCCACATACCCAAAGCCTAGCCAAGCCTCCAGGCAGGGAGACGGCGATGCTGTGCTGCAGTTGCGCAGCCCTCATCTCCAATTGCGTGGCTGGGGCTGGGTGGCCCCCCCAAGGGAGCTCATGTGGGTCTTCTTCTGCGCTAGGCTTTCCTGGTGCGCACAGCCAACATGGGAGTCTTCCACGTGGGGCTGAAGCGGGACGGCTCCAGGTCTGACTGGAAGTGGCTGGATGGCACCACACTGCAGGGGTGAGGCTGTCAGCTTGTTCCCAGCCAGGGCTGCTGAGGGTCCGGGATCAGGGCTTGGGGAGGTGACAGGGGGACAGGCAGCCCACTGGCGTGCCAGGCATGTGCTCCGTATTTTGGCCACCTCTCGTCTTCCCAGGGCTTCACTGGGGCGTTTTAGGGAAGGGAGTGTTGCAGGAGGCTGACCCCGGTGCCCGCACCTTGCCTGGGTGAGGGGCTTGGAGGGGTTCCCCAAAACCAGGTTCCCAAGATTTGCTTGGTGCAGCTAGAGTTGAGCCCTGCCAGGAGGGACCTGGGGGTGCTGCGTGCATGATGGGGCTGGGGGCTGCATGTCAAACAGGTAGGGGTAGGGTTAGGGGGTATTGGGGCATGTGTCCTAATGGGGAGGAGGGTGGCAGGGCACAGTGCTCCATGGGGAGGGCGAGCTTTGTCCCCAGAGCATCTCTGTGCAGCCTCTGGTCCCTGGCTGGAGGAGCTGCTGATGGGATAAGCCAAGCCCTTCCTGCCCATCCCATCTCAACCCGCTCTCTCCCTGCAGACTCTTCCCAATCCAGCGCTCCACCAGCTCCTTCCTGGCCTGCGGCAGGGTGTCAGGCTCAGGGCTGTCAGGTGGTTGGTGCGGGGAAGCCCTCGGCTGGGTCTGCGAGCAGAACGCAACCACCCTGCAATGGCTCCGTTCCTCGTCCCCTGCCTTCCTCTGGGGAAACACCACCTACACCTGTGTGGGGCCCTGATGACCATGGGGACCTCCACCCTGTCCCCCGACCCTGTTCCTGGCAGATGGGCATCCCCGGGCACCGCTACCTCCTCACTCAGACTGCTTTACCCCCCTGGATCTTTGCACTTTGCCAATAAACTCTGGCACTTGGATGCTGTGACTGGCTTTGGGGGATGAGGATGGTGGGATGGAGGTGCATCCTCCGGCTCACTGACTCGGTTGCATCACTGCCTGGTGGGAAATGGCAGCTGCCGCAGCACTGAAGGAAGTGGCTGGGAACCAGCATCGACCCGAGCATCCTCATGGCTTTGTGAGGATGCCTTCCAGCCTCCTGTGCAGGCTGGAGCAGGTCCCCCAAAACTCTGGGCTTTCTGATCATGGTGGCTGACTGGGGTTTGTACTTCTCAGGAAAGGCAGCTGAGAGGTGACACTTTGCCTTCCCGGTGCCACGGAGGGCTTGGGCTGGTCAGCAGCTTGTTTTCTGGTGCCTGCCCATTCTGAGTTCACAGCAAACACCTTCATTTTGCTTTGAGGCTGGGTGATGCGCAAGAGCCTAAAAGACCTGCTGGAGCTTGGCTTGGAGGGGTTTGGTCCTGGGGGCTGTTACGGTTTTGATGATAGAGTGCCTCTGCATCTCCGGCTTGGACATCCCTGGGATCCCTCCTGGCACATGTGGAGGACCAAGCCATCACCACCCCTGCATCCTATCTCCCAAGCAGGGGCTGGGATGGCAAAAGTGGTCCATGGGGCAGCACGGACAGTACACATGGGTGTCGCGGGCTCCTCGCAGCCTGAGGAGGTGAACACAGAGTGTGCTGCCCAGGATGGAGCTCATTCATCCCCCAACCCCGAAAGTGAGAGCGGCCTCAGAAATAAACCCACTTTTTCCAAATAAAGTAACTACTTCTGCTTTTCTGTACATGAAGAAGTGGCTCCACCTCATGCAGCCACAGCCTGCCACCTGACCGCAGCGGAACAAGGCAGCCCCAAGTCCCCGAAATGCTGCTGGCCCAAGGTAGTGCCCACCTCCATGGCCCAGAGCGTGGTCTACGCCGACTTGAAGTTTGCCGTGGCCCCTCCGCTCACCGTCCCTGCCTGCCCCGCAGCCCACGATGAGGACGACAGCCCCTACGAGAACGTGCTGCTGGGGCCGGTGCCCACAGACCCCAGCCCAGGTGAGAGCCTGGCGGTGGCCACCACCACGGGGACGCCCCGGTGCAGGGTGGGCAGCGGGTGGTGTCAGTGGGACCACGGGGTGATGCCCATGGGTGCTCATCTCTTGCAGGTCGCTGGCCCCGGCGTTGGCGCGTCCCCGCAGGGCTGCTGGCAGGCAGCCTGCTGCTGCTGGTGGTGGCCACCGTGGCCCTGGGGTCTTGCTGTGAGTCGGGGTGAGGGCGGCAGGGTGGGGGCTGGTTTGGGGAGGGGAGGGGAGAACCAGGAGCATGTTGGGGGCTGGATGAGGACTGGGCTGCTGGGGGTCTGTCAGGGCTGTGGGCTGCCAGGTCTGGGGATTGCTTGGGGCTGGTGGTCCAGGGCTGGTTGCTGCCTCCTGCACGGCCACCCTGACCTGCCCTCCATCCGCCTGCACTGCCCCTCACTGCCTTCCCCTTCCACTGCCTTCATTTGCCCTTCCCTCTGCTCTGCCTCCCCTTACCCTCCCCTTGCCTTCCCCTTGCCTCCTATTACCTTCCTTTTCCCTTCCCATTGCCTCCTATTGCCTCCCACTGCCTCCCAGAGCTCCTGGTGCAGGGACTCCCGGGCATCAGGTAGGTGCTGGGCATGGACCAGGCAGTCAACAGCTTCTTTTCCCCCAGCATTTTGTGCAGGTGTATGGTGCCATCTCTGAAGGAGATACCAAAATCATCATGATAAACCTCAGGGGCTGTATGAGAGTCTGTATAAAGAGTAAGTTCATCTGTACCTCTCCCACCTTCACCAGAAATGGGTAGAGGTGCTGGGCACTGCCTGGGCATCTCTCCTGGCCATGGGACCAATGCTTGGTCATGGGCAGTGGTCTGGCCTTCCTGCCCAGGCTAAGGGGCTCTGGGACTGCAGCTGCGTGGGGGCACCGTGGGGCTGGCAGTGGGCTGGGAGCATGGTGGTGGTACCTCTCGCGTGCTCCTTCCCTTCGCCCTCCGTGCAACAACACCCTATGTGAAGATAAGCAACTTCTAACGATTTTTCATGGATCTGTGAGAACCCCCCAAATCTGAGCAGCTTATCCAAGACCTTCTTTCCTCTCCTGGCCAAGGGGTGAACTCTGTGACTCCCTCTCCATTGCAGGACTGAGGGACAGAAGCTGGGGGTGCACAGCAAAGACACCCTTCCCCTCCTGCACAGCTACATCCCTGCACACCGTTGCCTCTGCCACATTGCAAAGCTATGGCGATACAGGTTGGGAAAGAAGGTGTCTGCATTTTAAAACCAGACTTATGGAAAACAGACTGTATTTCTGTGTTCCACAGTCATGCCCGTGTCCCTGCCCTCCAGCCCCTGTTCCCCTGACCCAGGGAGGGGACGCCGGTACTGAGCCCTGCTCACCTCTGCTGCCTTCCACTGAGGCTGGTTTGGGAGGTGCCTCTTGCACTTTGTAAAGCTGGGTATGATGGTGCTATTGGTGTCCCCACACTGTCCCCCTTGGGGAGTCCTTTGGTTTTAGTGGCTGCCCCTCACCTCTGTCACTGGCTGCCACTGGCAGCCCTTTCTCCTCCTTCCACCACCTGCCCTTGGCCACAGCCTGTCCCAGAGCTGAACTTTGTTATCGCAGTCGGAGAAGAGCCTTGATCCCAGGACGAAGATGGAGCACATACTCCTGGGCATGTGGTGGTCCAGGCCCAGGGAGGACATGCTATTGGATGGGGAATACCAGGCAGGATTTATCAAGGGCAAGTGATATCTGTCTGTCCTGCCTGCTGCTGGGGGAACACTGGGCTGTGGATGAGGGGAGAGCAATGGGGGCCACTTGTCATGAACTTTTGAGGTCTGGAACTTAGTCTCCTCACTGGCAGAATGGGGATATGTGTCCAGGAGAAGAGGAGAAGAAGGTGGGTGGAAACCTGGATGAAGGGAGGGCTGCAGGGAGATGTCAGTAGTGCCCTCATCCAGCTGACAACATCTCTGTGAGGTTGATCCTGGGGCTGATGCTCCTTGAAGCCTTCACTGGTGGCCTGGATGATGGGATGGGGATGGCCTCAGCCAGCTGCTGGGCAATACCAAAATGGGCAGTAGTGGGTATACTGGAGGACAGGACTGGTATTCAGAGGGGCCTGGAGAAACCGGGTGAGGGAGCCTGCTGAGGTTGGATGGGGAAAGGGCCGATTCCTCCAGCTGGGAAGGGAGGAGAAACCCCATGCATCAAGATGAGCAGGCAAGCAGGCATGCTGAACAGGGGACTCACAAACCAGAGGCTGGACAGGAGTCAGCAGCGTGTCCTTAGGGTGTCAGAGACCAATGTCACTGTGGGTCATGGCGGCTGGACCTCAGGACCCCAGGGGCAGGGAGCCTGCTCCTCTGTGGGCACTGAGGAGACCATGTCTGTGTTCCCCAGGACAAGCCAAACACAGCAAGTCCTTGTTTTGAATGATAACTGAGATTGCAGGGGACCTCGTGCAATGATGTCCCAGCCTCCCAGCCTCGCCATGCTGTGGGCTGGCTCCACCAGCCTCCTTCCACACCTCCTCTCCCGGCAGCTGCCCACATCCAGCTTAAAAAAGTGGTCTCTGCCTCACTCCCCTGTCTGAAAAGTGTCTTTCTGCAAAAGCACTGAGTGAGACAGTGCGGGTCAGTGCTGCCCCTGGACTCGCCCACCCACCGCAGCTGGGCTGGGGACGTGGATCCCTCATCACCCCACTGGCCGCTCAGGTTCCACCATGATCTTAGGGTTCTTTCCCCCATGGTGGCTGGGATCTCCCCTTTCCCCTGTGTTCTCAAGCCTCCTCAGTGCTCTCCCCTCTCTCACACTGTCTTAAGGCTCCTCACCACACCCCCAGTTTCCTCCCATGGCCTCAGGTCTCCTTCATTTGCCTTCTGTGATCTTGGGGATCTTCACTGCACCCCCATTTCCCCCATGGCCTCAGGGATGCTTCATTCACACCCCATGGTCTCAGGGCTCTTCAGTGCACTCCTTTTCCCCCCATGCTCTCAGGGCTCCCCAGTTCTCCCCCATCTCCCACATGATGTCAGGGGTCCTCAGCAGATTCTCATGCTGATGGCACCGCTGCACCCTCCCCAGCCAAGGCCCAGCCCCAAGCCCCGGGCAGGTGATGGAGGCAGGAGAGAGGCCAGGATGGTGGCTGACGATGCTGAAGGAAGGGACAGGCAGTAAATCCACAGGACTCCCCAAAGAGGGCAGGTTGGGGACACCAAAGGGCCGTCATCCCTGAGCTCCAAAGAGATGCAAATGGCACACCTGTGGATCAGTGCACCAGGGCAGCCTTGGGGGACCACAGCAGGCGGGAGCTGGGATTCGTACCAGAGTCCCGGGTCACTGTGAGCTGCGCTGGCCGCGGCACACGGGGACACACAGAGGGACGGTGCAAGGTGGTATAAGTGCATGCATGAGTGTGAGAGAGGGGAAGAAGGTCTTTTTTTTTTCCATGAGCCTTGCTTTAAAATACAGACATCCTTTCCCAGCACTTTGCAACGCGGTTGAGGCAATGCGTGCACAGGGGAGAGGGTCTCAGGGTGCATCCCCAGCTCCTGTCCCCGAGTCCTGCCACAGAGTGGGGTAGCAGCACAGTCAGGCCTTGGCCAGGAGAGGAAGGAGGGTCTTGGATGCGTTGGTCAGCTCCGGGGGTTTCTCACAGATCCAGGGGTACATTTTCCATTTTTTTGAACTCTCTGTTTTGCTGTTAACTGACAGCTTGCAGTCTGCAAGATACCTAGGAGAGAGGGCATGTCTCAGAGGGGCAGTGACAGCATCCTCACCATGGACACCTCTTCCCACATGTCCCAGTGTTACTGGGGCAGGAGGGCGCCTGGCACTGGGATCAGTCTGAGGAATGGCCATGTTCCTCCTCCCCGGCATGGCTAAAGGGCAGGTGTTTGTGCCAAGGACCGCTGCACTTACATCTGCCTGCCATCCTGCCACCAAACATCCCACTTCGCATCAGAAAATTGTGCTCCAATCCAGTAAATGGCACCATTCGCCTGCATAAAGTCCTGGGGGGAGAGAAGCTGTGGACCGCTTGTCCCATGTCCAGCACCTGCCTGGTGCCCGGGAGCCCCAGCACCGGCTGTGCTCGTCCCCTGAGACGAGCCCTGGGATGGGAATGCAGGGCTCACTGTGCATCCCAGCACCTCCACAGATGCCACTGCCACTGGCCCCACCATTGCCCCCACCCTCCTGCAGCGCCGCAGCCACCCTGCTCTGTACCGGCATCGTCCATGACGGCCAGTTGCCTTGGACCAGCAGTCGAGCGTCTTTCTTTCTGCAGTCGTCATGGCTGGCCCAACAGCTCTTCTTATCCGCCGAGATGAAGAGGCACTTGCTCCTGTAGAGCACCCAGCCCGAGGGGCAGCACTCTGGGGGCGGGGGCATGGCTCAGGTGCTCGCCCTCCCACGGATGCTCAGGGGGGGCTCAACCTGGCCGGGATCAGCCCCCGCATCTCGCTGGCAGCATCACTGCCCATTCCCCCCTGCCCCCCCACGGCCCTACCTGTATTCACACAGGCGCGCAGGCGGCTCACGGTGCTCTCGCTGCTGTTGAGCTTCCCCTGCACCTCCTGCATCTCCTGCTGCAGCTCAGCCAGCTCCTGCCTGGTGTCCCCCAGCTCCAGCTGGCTGCTGTTGCCCTCCCGCCAGGCTCGCTGCAGCTCCGCTCTGGCCCGCGCCAGCTCCAGACGCGTCTCCTCCAAGCTCTTCTCCCGGGCGCTCACCTCCTGTGAGAGGCGGCCACGCTCGGCCGCGTGCTCACGGGAGGTGTCCTGCAGGCTGCGGGTGACCTGCCAGTCTGGGGACAGGGTGGGTGAGCTGGGACGGCGGGATGGGGTAGCCTCCTGGGCTGGGGGGACGTGGGACTGACCCTGGGCAGGGGGCAGGGTGGGCATGTCCAGGTCATGGGGAGGGACAAGGCAACCCCAAGGGTGTCAAGGGGAGGCAATGGAAAGGCAATGGGTAGGAAAGGAAAGCAGTGGGAGCCAGTGGGAGGCAATGGGAAGGGAAAAGGAAGGTAGCAGGAGGGAAGGGGAAGGCAAGGGGAAGGCAAAAGGACAGTAAGGGAAGGGAAAGCAAAGGAAAGGGGAAGTGAAGGCAGTGGAAGGGGAAGGCAGTGAGGGGCAGTGCAGGCGGATGGAGGGCAGGTCAGGGTGGCCGTGCAGGAGGCAGCAACCAGCCCTGGACCACCAGCCCCAAGCAATCCCCAGACCTGGCAGCCCACAGCCCTGACAGACCCCCAGCAGCCCAGTCCTCATCCAGCCCCCAACATGCTCCTGGTTCTCCCCTCCCCTCCCCAAACCAGCCCCCACCCTGCCGCCCTCACCCCGACTCACAGCAAGACCCCAGGGCCACGGTGGCCACCACCAGCAGCAGCAGGCTGCCTGCCAGCAGCCCTGCGGGGACGCGCCAACGCCGGGGCCAGCGACCTGCAAGAGATGAGCACCCATGGGCATCACCCCGTGGTCCCACTGACACCACCCGCTGCCCACCCTGCACCGGGGCGTCCCCGTGGTGGTGGCCACCGCCAGGCTCTCACCTGGGCTGGGGTCTGTGGGCACCGGCCCCAGCAGCACGTTCTCGTAGGGGCTGTCGTCCTCATCGTGGGCTGCGGGGCAGGCAGGGACGGTGAGCGGAGGGGCCACGGCAAACTTCAAGTCGGCGTAGACCACACTCTGGGCCATGCCTCGGGCTGCCTTGGTAGCCCTGGTGGCTCCTGGTCCGCTGCACTCGCCCCCTCTCTCGGAGCTGCAAAGGAGAAGTGCAGCTGGTTTCTGCAGAAGCAGAAGTCTGCTGTGAGGTGCGGCAGATGGGAGGTGGAAAGCACAGCAACGGGTACCAGTGCTCTGCCATTGGCCCCAGCACCGCCATCCTGTCCCCTTCCACGCCCCGAAACTGCTCAGGGTCCCCTGAGAAGGCGGTGGGGCGGTGCAGCTCGGGGTCGGGGTGCTGGGCAGGACTGCCAGGCTCAGTCTACCGAGAATCGACCCGAATCCCTGCATCAGAGGAGAGCGGAGCCAGCTTCCACGTGGGAACAAGTGGCTCTGGGGCTGGCCCCATCTTGGGTGGAGGTTCCCCCTCTCTGCGTTCTGCTCTGGGTTTTGATCATTGCTGCTGTGCAGAAATGTTCACCCTAATGCCTAAAAGGGATTTCGACATTGCAGCATGAGCTCTTGCTCTTCTACCCTTCTCCTGGCCACATCTCCCCACTCTGCCAGCAAGAAAACCACGGGTGACCATGTCCCAAACTTCAAAGAGTCGTGATAAATGGTCCCCCTTGCTCTCCCCTTGTCCCCAGCCCACTGCTCCCACACCAGCAGGCAGGCAGGTCAGGCAGGGGCCACTTGCCCTTGGCAAAACCTGCTGGGCTCCCCACAGCCACTGCCATGTCCTCCCTGTCCCTGGACCACTGCGTGCCCAGGAGGACGTGCTCCATCTTCTTCCTGGGGATTGGGTGGGAACTGCTCAATCTGTAGCTTTCCAAACCTCCTTCCTGCCCCCTTTGAATCTGGCCGTGATTTTTGCCCTTCTCTGGTGATGGAGGACTTCCCCTGCTCTTGCAGATGCAACGGAGAGTGTTCTTGCAATGCCATGCTCCCCCAGCACCCCTGCACACCCCCAGTCCTGTCCTAGGAACTGTCTGTGTCCAGATGTGCCCAGCTGGTCCCCAGCTCAGCACCCCTTCTGGACACTGCCTTCCTCTGGATGCAGTTCAGTAGAGACCTCTGAGATGCTGAGGGGATGGAGGTTGAGACTGAGGAGGAGACGCTGTGAGTACTGGGGTTGTAGTCTGGGGAAGAGAAGGCAAAGCGGGTGTCATTGCTCTACGCAGACCTCTGGGGGGGTTTGGAGTGGTGCCGAAGCCGGGGTCGTCCAGGAGGAGACCAGGGAGAGGACAAGAGGCAGCAACACAAGCTACATCATTGGGAAATTCCCATTACCGCAGGTCAGGAGGGGAAATCTGCATCCGTGAAGAACTCCAGCCCTCCCCAGGGCTGTCCCCAGGGCAATGTGCTCCTGTGTCCAGGCTGGCCCTGCTCTCCACCAGCTCTCTCCTGGCCCAGAGATTTGGGTCCATCCTTGGATTGTCACTGCCCTGACCTCAGGTCATGATGCCCTAGCGCCGTGCTGGCCCAGGGGGACCATGAGCACTTTCGGGGCGTGGGAGGGGACGGGCCAGTGGTGCTGGGACCAATGAAGAGGGTGCTGGTCCCTGCAGCCGTGCCTCGCTGGTCCCATCTGCTACATCTCAGAGCAAACTTCTGCTTCTGCAGACGCTGCCGCACTTCTCCTGTGCACCCCTGAGAGCTGACGCAATCGCCGGCGGGCAGGACCATCCTGGAAGGACATCCTGAGGGCAGGGTGGGAGTCAGCAGGGCTCGGGGCTTGCCCAGCGCTTGCCCACATGGCCCAGAGCATGGTTTATGCTGACCTGAGGTTTGCCAAGGTGGTGGGGGGCCGGAGCATGGCCAGCCAGGCACTGGAGGCAGGTGAGAGCCCACAGCACCCCGCCACGCTGCCCCCGCCATGCCCAGCCCGGTGGGCTCAGCTGCTCTCCCCTGCCTTCCTCCAACAGCCCTTGGCATGGATGAGGCGGAGAGCCCCTACGAGAACACGCAGCCGGCGCCGGCGGGGCAGGACGGGGACGGGGCCCAGCCCAGCCCAGGTGAGTTCCCAGCTGGAGCCCGGGTGACCGGGGAGGTCCTGGCGTGGGGAGTGGGTGGCATTTCAGGGTGCTCCCGCTGCCATCTTTGAAGAGAGGAAGCGCCCACACTGTGCCATCTGTGCCATCACGCTGCCACTTCGCTGCCCGGCAGGCGGGAGGTCTGGGGGCTGGCAGGGGTTTCCCAGCTTGCCAGGTGATGCCTCTGGTCGGTTGTGTCTTGCAGGGTGCTGGTCCCGGCGGTGGTGCATCCCTGTGGGGCTGCTGGCAGCCTGCCTACTGCTGCTGGTGGCCACCGTGGCCCTGGGGGCTTGTTGTGAGTCGG